>JAACJT020016256.1:0-41865 GCA_009936485.2 Gymnarchus niloticus | reverse complement strand
GTTCCCCTCCTTACTCCTGGTCCTGTTTCCCTTTACTACTATCGTTCCCCTCCTTACTCCTGGTCCTGTTTCCCTTTACTACTACTGTTCCCCTCCTTACTCCTGGTCCTGTTTCCCTTTACTGCTACCGTTCCCCTCCTTGCTCCTGGTCCTGTTTTCCTTTACTACTACCGCTCCCCTCCTTACTCCTGGTTCTGTTTTCCTTTACTGCTACCGTTCCCCTCCTTACTCTTGGCCCTGTTTTCTTTTAGTGCTACCGTTCTCCTCCTTACTCCTGGTCCTGTTTTCCTTTACTACTATCGTTCCCCTCCTTACTCCTGGTCCTGTTTCCCTTTACTACTACTGTTCCCCTCCTTACTCCTGGTCCTGTTTCCCTTTACTGCTACCGTTCCCCTCCTTGCTCCTGGTCCTGTTTTCCTTTACTACTACCGTTCCCCTCCTTACTCCTGGTCCTGTTTTCCTTTACTGCTACTGTTCCCCTCCTTACTCCTGGTCCTATTCCGCTTTGCTGCTCCCGCTCCAGTCCTTCAGATTGAAGATTAAAGACTTAGATGTTTAAGTGGTATGCTAGCAGTTAGAGTCCAACAACACATAAATTACACAAAGAAGAATTCTTGCAAAGATTATGTAAATATGACTGCCCCCCACCCACCACAGATAGTAATTTAACAACCTCTCAGCAACAAGGGGGGAGATGGCCTTCACCTTCATGATAAGTAAAAAAATGTGTATTACTCCCTCACAAAAGGGCTAGGGATCACTGCCCAAAAGAGGATAAATATTTCAATTATCTTTTTGGCACTAGATTTTTACACCTCAGAGGCAAGAAGGAATCAAGCTTTATTCCTCCCTCAGAGAACAACTTGAGACATCCTGGGAAAGAGCACTCGCAGTGCGCTTTGTGCTGTTCGAAAAATGAAGGCCGAGAGTATGCATGAATCAGTGTCTGTGTTGGCTATCAGCTAATAGACTGTAGCTGTTCTGATTTCCAAATCAGGATTTCATGAAACTGCACTCAAGTACTTGCCTGAGAGAAAATCAGATTTCCGTCGAAAAACCACAACTATTTAATACTTCTTTCACCATATATTGCAAAACCCAAACATGCTTTCAGAAAATGCCTCGCGTGGGATCACTGGTGCCTATTTCTCACAGCTTGGCTGCTGGCGTCCTCCGTTGCTCCATCATTAAGGTGATCTTGATCCACCTCTGCTGCGGGGGAGCTTTGACATCTCTGTGTGGTTTTTACACTTCATTATGCAGGGATTACCATTTTTTCTGAAAGATAAGACAGCAAACTCACCATCAATCAATCACACATTGTGATATGGTGATGCATGGATGGATGGTTGGATGGATGGATGGGCTGTACATTTTCTTGCAGGAACACTACAAGAACGGAACTGGATAAGCATTATAAACAATGGACTTTCTACAAGGATGTTACACCAAATAGATTTGACAGTAGTAAATGCTGCAATCATGATGCTGTACAGATTTGGTATTACAGAAGCAAAATAACATGAACACCTTATACATACACAGTGTGTACACAGCATATCATGCAGGAGGATGGCATTGTTATAGACTTCATACACAGAGTATACAATACTTTGTTATTGACGAGATTTACATTTTTGTACAGACAGCAAAGAAGCAGGTAATAGCAGACTTAAAAGAGGAATATTCTAGTTTGGAAATGATAGGCTAACCACTATGAACAGAAAATGCTGTGATGAGAGATCCTGTCAAAGTCTGGGGCAAAATCCAAGTGATAAACTACATCAGTGGTCATATTTTTTCAAACTCACGTTTTGTTGACTAGGAAGCTGGACACGTAAACAATTCACACCTGCACAGCAGCTCAGTGCCGGACCACAATGAAACCTTTTGAGGTCCCGCAGCTGTCGCGAATGCGTGGAAACAGCTGAAACACATTTTGTGGGGGGCACGGAGGGCTTTACAGTTAGACACTGGAGGACTGTGCAAGGAGCGCACTCATAGTGTTTCATTTTTAAGCAACGAAATATAATAAATTCTAAAATATAGAATTGTGTAAAGCCCTTTGAGCTCTGTAATAAGATGTCTTATCATAATTACTATTAATTTTATACTTTTCTACACATCAGACTTTTCTGCCCTGGTTCGACAGGTTTTAGAGTTACAGTATAATGAGTATGTTATATTCCGAAAGGTCACAACTCGCCTGGTAACACACAAATGGGGATTATTATTCTGAAGGTAGGTGATTAGTCTGCTCAAGGTGAGAGAATCTTTGGCCACACATCCGTAGGCCGGCCCAGGTCTTACGGTGCTGATGTGAAGCTCACCGGAGCTGAAGCTTGCAAGGGCAGGGCCCGCTCATCTGGGTAGCCTCGTGTCTTCTTGCAAAAGCCTCTGCTTGACTCGACACTGGAAGCTGTAAAAGTGACGTTAAGTTCATTTTAGACGGCAGTCTTCTTAACCAAGAAATAAGAACATCACCTCTGGTCGTATGACAAAGACATGGATCGGGTTCTCCACTGCATCACATTTACGTATGATGGACTATAAGATTATTCTTCCCTAATCATCTTTCTTTTATTGTCTGAATACCCATCCTCAATTTCGTGTGAATACTTGGTGTTATGGGGAAGTCAGTCAAAATGCTTTCAGGGGACAGCATGAATCTGACAAGTGAGACAGCAGGAAATGGAATACAAGAATATTTGTTTGTTGCAATAAGCAGTATATGGCCAAATCTCACACTATATTACAATACCATTTTGGTGGAATGGTGCATGTAGTGATACTCCTAGCATACTCCTAATGTATATCATACTCCTATATCATGATTCCGAGGGTGGACTTTTTGAAGATGAAGAGTTAGAAATAAAACAGAGAAAGGGCTAGTCAGAGAGAGCCATCCTTTTTTATGAGCTCAATGCTTTTTTACAACCATAAAAAGTTATATTTAACTTTTGTGAATCAAAATGAAACAATTTTCACCTTGTGAAATGATTTCTTTCTGCAATTATGTAGTTTTCATGTCTTGCTCATGGCACTGGAAAGTGAAACAGTGGTTCTGTGTGCACCCGCTACAGATGGAAATAATCTGTCCATCTATTCTCAAACAGTCCTTATCCTATGCGGGTGTGGAGCCTGTGTCATGTGACCTGGGACTGAAGCTGGGGACATGCTGAAGGGCTGCACTGTGTCATGTGACCTGGGCCTGAAGCTGGGGACACGCTGAGGGGCTGCACTGTGTCATGTGACCTGGGCCTGAAGCTGGGGACACGCTGAGGGGCTGCACTGTGTCATGTAACCTGGGCCTGAAGCATTAGAGGTTCTCCGTGGGTTAACAAGCAAACAAGGAAGATAACTATACTTTTCAAACATAACAATAGTGTAACAAAGTTATTTATATTTGCTTTTAATACTGCAACTGTGTGTTGGATATTTAGTTGTAGAAGATGACATATGGGCAATCATAGAGTTTTATGAGGAAAAGAATTAGTTATTTTACTGGAAAACTTTTAATAGAAAAAGAATTCCATGAAGTTTTACAGCCTTACTGGATTTTCTCTAACAAGCTTTTCATTTTGAGGCTCAACGCCTTTCGAGCGAGTCGTGTTAGACACACTCATCTATTACTGACTGAAAGTGCTGCTGTGTGATGCAGATGGACGAGGGGCGTCCGGAGGAGGGAGAGGAGGAAAGAGGCGATGAAGAATTCTGAATGAATCAGTCAGGCTGCCGAGCGGGTCAAAGAAAATGCAGCGTTTATTTTAAAGAGCGACCTGGGACAGTTTGGAAGGAATGGCTGGTGTTTTCTCTCTTTTTCCTCAGACAGAAAGAAAAGAATGAGAAGCAGGAGGGGCACATTTCTCAGAATCGCATAACTTACTATATAAGGATAAGATTAATAAATGGCACGTATGACTAACATGATGCAGGGTAAGGTTTCGGTCGGGAACGAAGCTTCATGACGACCCAGGGCATGTCGGTCCAGAGTCGGCCCGGTGAAGCCTACCGATTTTGTCCAGTGGGTTTTGGGGTCGCATACGTGCCAAGAAGTCAGGACACAGGTGCATGAGATCAAGAGTCAGTGAGCGAAAGTCCATTACTGTTGGAAAGAACTTGAGGTGAAAATGGGGTCAGGATCCATTTAAGACAAGCTAAGAAAATCAGCACAGCTGTAAGAAAGAGAAAACACGGCAGACAGGACTCCGCGCATTCGGAATTGGGCTGATGGGTCCAGCTGTTTGCTCAGAGGAAAGAGAGGGCTCGGTGTTCCTCAGCTCTCCCGGAGTCAAGGATTGAAAACCAAAGCCCAGCAAACTTACAGGTAAGCCCCCACAGGAGACAGAGAAGGCCCCGGGCCTTATGGGTCGGGGTGCCAGGGGGCTGACACCACACCACAGTTCTTGCAGTGTTGGTCCAGGTGCACCCGTGGATGCTCTGAAGGTTGTGAGGTCAAGACCCACGTCGGGAGCTCCTGGCACCATTACAGATGTAGCTCTCCGATTTGTGCAGTAGCAGCCTGTAAAGTCCTGCCCCCCCCCTCAGGGGCCTTTATTTACTCTGAAAACCTGCTTGGTTTCCTGGCAGCTACCCACCCCCTGGGGTACAGCCAGCAGGGCAGATTTTCTGGAAGCTCCTGTCAAGCCCAGGGACATATTCCCTCGCATGATATGCCTGAGCCAAAATGCATGCCTCTCAAGCCTGCACACTCAAGCATGTCTGCCCGGTCCTAAGCAGTCATTTGTAGACTGCCTCACGGCCACATATCCATACACATAAAACCACATGTTATGGTTAATTTCAGGCCTGAGAATCACAGCGAGTTCAGGTTTTACATTCTGCCCGATTCTACCCCAGTGCTCCCTCTTGCAGTTCCACTGACTGACTTTAGGAGGCGTTTATCAGGACTAAATCAAAGCTGGACAATGTGAGCATAATGGCTCTCCTGAAGGAGCAGCAGCGAGGAAGGTTTCAGAACGGAATCCCGACTGGAAATCGGATGCTGGACCTTTGTTCAGAACATGAATCCTACTGTAAGCTGTTGTTACAGTGTAAATCACGGACCACCGGGACCGAGTCCCCAACTCCCCAACGGCGTGGTCTTTATTTGTACTAAGTGGGACCGACCCCACACAGAGGCGGGAATACTCAGGGTCACGCAGTCCTAGGTCATTCCCCATGGTGGGCAGTGGTCTCCTCCCTATCACCAAAGGGCCAGCATGCCCCAGTGGGTCAGTCTACAAGGGTCCAACAGACTTTCCCATTCCGATTTGGTCTTCTCCCTTTCCAGCTCCGGAGTGGCTGATTGTTAACCGATTCCAGCTGCGGCTGCTTCAGCATTCCTCAACTGTTCCGAGGAATGCAGCTGGCAATTAGGGGAGCCACAGGCTACGGTGCAGAGAACCTGGCAATCAGGGGGCGTGGCATCCCCTAGGTCGCCACACTGTGTACACATCTGTTAAGTAGCTTCATTAACAAAGAAGTAAAACTAAGCAGAACTAAAAACGCAGTGACCCCACCTAAGGCTGGGCTTTGGGGGTGTTTGCTGAAGCTCGTAGACAGTGGGCTGTGTGTGCAAATATCGTCTGAGAGCATTAATGTCACTGCATCTGGGTCCTGAAGCACTCTGATGGTGACCCCACTGTCTCTGACACCGGCTCTACTGATGTGTGCCTGATCGTTACGGGGTGAGGGCGGTTAGGGGGGCCAACAGCTTCAGGGACCATGAAGCCTGGTTTATGAGCCTTGGAGCAAAAATACAGCCTGACAGGAGGGTCCTGGCAGCCAAGCGTCCACAGAGTGTGGTGGGGGAACATCCAGATGAGATGGATAATGTCAGCAGTGCAGAGTGCTGGGAGTCTCAAGCAGTTATGAAGGAGGGAGAGAGAGAATGACAGTAAAAACAGGGAGACAGGCCGGCTTTATATGAGGTGGACACGGCTGGCAGCAACAGCACAGTCGTAAATGTCACTGTGGATGCCCTGTAGGTGGCGATAGTGAGCTGCAGCTGGCCTCATGTGGATACTAACAGTTAGTCTGGGGGTGGGGTGGGGGATTCTTCTCTGCTTTCCAGCTATTGGCTTTTTATTTTTCTCTACCCTGCTGATTGCTGAACTCACACAGGGTTCTCAATACGATTTTTGCAGGTTAAAATCCTTACTTAAATGTACTCTTGTTTTAAGATGCTCAGCGTTACCCTGGATGAAACAGAGAGATTGGAAGAAGGAAATTCTGCAGGCACTTGTGTTCCTGCGTGTTCTCGAGGGACGGTCTCACTTCACGAGTTGCCTGCTTCCTCACTTCGTGATCCCAGAGAAACATTTGCAAGAGAACCTCGGGTGTCTGCCAGGGAGAGATGGTAGAACACAGTGGATGCCACTGTTGGTTAGACAGAACGTGGGGAGACCACAAACAATTCAAAAGAAACCAGTCAGTCTTCTATTCAGGTCTCAGTTAAATAAAAAATGAAACCTTAGCAAAGGTGAAGTACTGGCATCTGAGGCACATTCAAAGTAATTTTCTGGCTGAAGACTTTTCATCAGGACCTCTTGCAGAAGTCATGTGGCATGCCCAGAAATGATGAAATACTTGGATATGGACTTTAAAAGGTGGCCACTGTTAATCTCATATAGGCCACAGTAGGTGAGAAACAGAATCGCGAAAGCCTTTGAGACGGTATAATAAAATACGGGAAATGTTCTAACGTATCGTGTGCCTTTTCTTGTTTCCATTTACAGCAGAATTATCTCAGAATGAGCCCATTGTGCTTCAAATTCACAAGAGGCTGCAGAGCTGCTGTTGTTCAGCACACATGGACCTTGTGTACCTTGGAAAAACGCAGCTGGGCCCCTCCCTTCTCCAAATAAGTATGGTGCCTGTCCCACGGGGCCACTTGAAGGGGGGCATGTAGGCTTTTCCTGCCACTAGGTTAGCCACACAGTTTACTCCCTACTGTGTCCTGGCCACGATCCCTCAGAACTACCAGGGGTGCTTGGTCAAATGCAGTTCTGTTTTATTGGTAAAATTCTGTTAAATATCTACGCTCTGGGTGTCTTTGTCTCCTTAGGCCTGTTATAATCTGTCTGTGCATGTTCCTCTACGTGTTTGCAGGGTTCTTTGTGTCAAATGTCACTTCAGGCGGCAGTACTTCTTGAAACAGCAATAAGAACCTGCAAGAATGAATGCAGAGGCTTCGGAGCAACAGGTCACATGATATGAACACAGAGCGTGCTCCTTGTGCAGCAGAGATCTAAACGGACCACACATTACCCCAAAGCTCACAACTCCACTGGCATGTCATCAACATGTTACGAGTTTATGACAGCTGTCATGACAGTTACTGAGCTCGGCCGTAAAAATGCTACAGAAGGTGAGAACTGGCTCAATGGCGAGCGATTCAATGGTGCGAATATTGTAGAGAACTGAGCCCTGTGTGAGTGTGATGCACAGACCCTCTAAGATGACAGTACACTCCTTGGCAAAATCGCGTCTTTTCAAAACAAGCCGTCTGCTGCTCGATGGAGCAGTGGCACTGCGGGTGATGGAGAGTTCCTTTCTGACACTGCTGACTTAGCAGAATGCCTGAATAAACAAGTTCCATAAGGCCCCTGCATCTTAAGGCGTTCAACATCCGCTCACCAGACACCACTGGCAGCTAGGAAAACAGGCTGAAGTTTCCTGGACTATAAAGGCCAGCTTGGGTTCGAGCGATATGCTGTCACTACAGTGCGCCCTCAAGCCGTGCTACCTGACTTCTCCATGCGCCTGTCGCCAAGTGTGAGGCCATCTCCTTATTTCCACTCCTCCCTGACATTCCGCTTGAGTCGAACTTCACATTCCTTTCAGACAAGAGCTCCAAATTCCTAGCCAAATCACCAGCCAGCTGGTGAGGCTCCCTTCAGGTAAACACGAGTCCTTTTTCAGGACGAGGGCGGAGGGATTCTCACTAATTAAGAATGCAGTCCAGTCCCTAAGCTTCCAGGAGGTGGTCATGAATTTTACACCTGACCAATTGCTTAAGTTATCGCTATTGTTTCAAGTAATAATTAAGCTCATAACTAGTGAAAGGATAGGCATCTCATCCAGAGTGTACCACAGCCATGCGTCCTATCCCACAGGGGATAGGCTGCATCCTGGATATGCAGGTTCAAGATGGATGGATGGATGGATGAAATGATGTGCTGAAGGCCAGGTTTATAAATGACTGAGTAGAGGCTTCTGCTAAGCGAAATTATTCTTTGGGAATCTCAATGGTAATAATGGATTCGACGGACACAAACATGAAGCACTTGCCTCCGGACCGTTTATATTTGAGTCAGTTGTCAAAAATTCAGCTCTTTGAACGGTTCTTGCTGTAGCGATTTACTGGGGAACCAAACAGTAACCTGTACTGAGAGAAACTGGAATCGAGAAAATAGTAGACTGTTGGCTCTGTACGTTTGCTAAAGTAGTGGATTAATGCACTTACACTCATCAGGACAACCACAAATTGTGAGCAGGAGTACTCAACATCCAGCGGTAAGAGAACTCATCAATCACTTGACTGGCATGATTAACCAGCATGGGACACTCTGGAGGTTTTAGTGTAACGAAAGAACAGTTAGAACATCGAGTTAAACATACTTCTTACCCGGCTTCTTGTGCATGAATCCCATATATTTTGCGAACACAAAGATTAAGATGGGACCACTGAGAAAACTTATTAGCAATAATATACGGATTGTGGGTTTTCTCGCCGTCCGTCTACTTGACTACAGCCCAGAAATGTGCCCTCTTCATTTCCTTAGAAATACATTAGCATTGTCTAGGAATTTCCGTCAGCTGAAGGTACGGCCATGAAACATATATCACCCATAGCATTTGACGGATATCCTTAGTGACTGTTCAGCTTGGGGGAGGGTGAGACTCTGTAATCTTTTCAGGCATTAAAGCGAGGGTATCTGTCCAATCATCTCATTTGTGTAGTGTCAGAATCATATCAGAAGAGATCACTGTAAACGGGGCAGCCTCTACCCAAGAACCTTAAACAAACCAGGAACACGTGTGGAATGCCCTACTCTAATCCCACTTGCACAGATCAAATGTTGCAGAGCTGTCCGTCGATCGAAACGCTAGACCCGCTCACAGAGCCACTGCTGTAGGTTTATGCTGAATTTCCATGAATTTCCATTTCCAGTTGAACACTAAGTTAAGAAATGTGTGCAAAGCAGGAGCAAACCGAGACGTATTTCAGCTGAGCACTCTCTGTGTAGTGTTTTTATCGAGGTACCTCACGTGTTGAACTGGATCTAAACATACATTTTGAAATTTGATGCCACCATTCTCTAATGACGTGTGGAAATGCAGCAGGTGTGAAGGTTACACAGTCTTAAAGTGAGCTGACCGGACTGACGTTAACGGGCCGTTGGTCTTATGGGATTCTGCGGACGAAGAGGGGCAGGAAAAAGATCCTATTTGAAATCGGCCATCGTCCTGCTGATTTAACAGCATTCTTTCTTTTAAAAGGAAAAAATGTGCTCAGTAAACAAGAGAGCTTCACTTAAGCCAAACTCTAAAATAACTGCATACCAATAATTTGTTTTCAGTTAAAGCAGGATGTTTCTTTGTCTTAAAAATAAGAATGAAGAAATCCTTTCTTTCCTGCATGCAGCATTGTCAATAAAGACAATATGAGACTTGACCCTGGAATCTCTTTCTCTCTCCCTCTCCCTATCTCTCCCTCCCTCTCTCTCTCTATCTATCTACATTCCCACCTCCTCTATCCCATCTCTTCTAAAATGTGTATATTTGTGTATCATCTGTTATCCTTTGTGTGTATTTCTGTATTGCACCCTGTTCTGACACTGGCCGGCTCCGGGTGAATTTGCATATAAGATTTACACTCATATGTACACTCGTCTTAAGCGATGTGTCAATAAAGGGACTTGATTTGATTTGGTGGCATGTATATAAAAAACCCCACAGTGGAAGGTGAAGCACGCTTCGGAAGTGAATTGTGGAGGCCACAGCACAAACCTTGAGACGTTTGACAGCTTACAGGTCCGGATCAATCTTCAGGAAAAGCAAACAGCCATCGATAGCGGACGGCTGCAGAATGGTGACTGCCCAGCCTGCCCCCAGGCAGCAGGCGGCACCTGGACTAAATCTGCAGTAGATGACCAAGAGAAGCATGAAGGTTCGAGGGCTTTGTGGCTACAGCTGTGTGTGTGTGTGTGTGAGAACCACTGGGTCAGTACTAGACTCACATCTGTACTCATATCATGATAGCATGTAGATATCATGGAATGACAAGAGGGTTGAAATGTGGATTTGGAGCTGTCCATGTTGGGGGTTGGGCACAGGCTTTGCTGAAGCCCAATGAGAAACAGCTGAACAGACAGCAGACTGAAGGGGAGTCTTATAACTTGTGAAACTTCGCAGGAGTCTGCATGGGGTTAGGAGAGGGCAGGCAGAGACGGCCAGCAGAGAACCTTGGGATATACACAGGGAGCAGTCACTGCCTTGGGAACCCCGGGTTCGAGTCTCTGTCAGAGGCTAACTGGAGCCACACGGACACACGCCTGTGAACCAAAAACCACGCATGCATTCAAGTATCGAAAGGAAAATATAGGAACACGCGTACATGAAGAAGACAGGTTCATACGTAAGCAAAACCATCTGGCCATTAAAAGAGTGCATATTCACATATCCAGGCCAAGCCATATGAATATACAATATGTATGTAATAAAACATTCAGTCTAATAATGAGGTCAGTCGCTAACAATCTTTATGCCAAAAATACAACTCTTCAATTCTTTGAAGGAGTGTGGATTTTCTATGTGCTCATTAGTCTCTCTCTCTCTCTCTCCCTCTCACTCACTCACTCACACACACACACACACACCCCTCAGCTCACTCCACTGTCACACTGACTGGTGTGACATGCTGCAATGGGGTCGAACTGCTCTGGCCAGGGAGCGTTCGGCCATGTGAGCACTGAGGAGCCCTATTTTTAGACACAGTTCAGAGTAAGCTGATCCCGGCAAGGTTAGGGTACTGTGACCGGAAACCGTGCCAGGAACATAACTAATGTGGGCATGCACGTGTGACTGACTGCAGCGCATTAAAATAAACGAAGGCCAAGCCTTTCCTGAGCCGAAAGAGGTGACCTAGGCCCCTGTTGGCTGCCATGACAGCCAATGACTGGGTCGCAGGAAGAGGGTGGGTGAGCTGGTATAGATGGACACACAGAGACACAGCAAAGGGCAAAGCGTAGCAGAGCTGTGTAGACACAGGAGGAAAATAGACGCACCGCAGGGACACAACTAGGGAGCACAGGTGAGCACAGAGATCCTGCTCATTACGTCCTGGGCCGGATGACTCAGCAACGGACATGGCCTGTCCAGGGATGGGCACAGGGTGCGGGGGAGGATCCTGTCCCACTGACAGCCGTGTGACGTGTAGCGGAAGCTCACCTGAGGTCTTTGCCCATTCACTAGCTCATAGTAGAAGAGTGATACCGTGTTGGTGTCTCCACTGTGTAAGCTGTGGGTCTTCATGAGCAGGGGTGGTCTCGTGTTCCCGTAGGGGTGGGGGGCCAGATCCAATCAAGCAGGGGGGCAGGACGAGGTCACTGTTCCAAACAAGGGGAAATACAGTAAGTGGCGTGACAGATGCCGCCCGCTAGAGAGGCCGGATCCAAAGGCACAGCAGACATCTGCCCAACAGATGGGGATCTCCTGGAAGCCTGTTTGTTGACACGGTGGGTTCCAGTCAAAGGCTGCTGTGCCCCTCCCTCTGCTGGGCTCATCAAATCGAAAAAGAGCTGGGAACTGCTCAGCATAACGCAGCTGAGGCACGACTCAGCAGTTTTACGAGGCAGAAGGGAGAAGACAACACTACAGAGGCACACTTCCTCTCACTTCGGATGTGTCAAGTGTATGTCAAGGTTTTGTGACTTTGAGTGCAGGTGTGTCTGTCGGTTGGCTTGGGCGGGTGAATTGGCGGGAGTCTGCTGCATACATGCACATGTGAATGTGATACTGTGTGGGTGCGTGTGGGCGCTGCCATGCGTGTGTATGTGTGACCGCGTGTGCATGCCGACGGGCCGTTCGGTGCCGGTATTTAAACGCAGCTCAGCCGGACACCCAGGGAGCTGCCGGCCTGATTGCGGCTAATTGCAGAGATAAAGCAGAACAGATGGATACAGATGTGGAAGGTCACTCCCCCAGTCCTCAGAACTAAGCTGACGTGCCGGGGGCTGCGGTGCGATGGGGGGAGGGCTTAGTCAGTACAATTCAATTTTATTTATATAGTGCCTTTAATAAGAAGCACTGTCACAAAGCACTTTACATAGATCCTGACCCAGGGAACCCAGAGAGTAAGACAAGGGTGACAGTGGCAAGGAAAAACTCCCTCAGGAGGAAGAAACCTTGGGAGGAACCAGACTCAAGGTCCTGCTGGGGCTCTTCTTACCGAGGCATAGTGATGAAACTGCTCCATCAAGTGCTATTATTATTATTATTATCATCATCATTACTATTATTATTATTATTCCATCCATCTTCTAAGAACTTGTTTTGGTTATGGGGGGACAATAATCATTTACACAAATGGGCACAAGTGCTGCTGGGCCTTCTCTCCAGGCCCCCGGTGGGTACTGCGTAGCACATTAGGAGCACTGGACTGGACGTACATAAAAAGCCGACGGGAAGCAGGTACCGTGCTGCCCGCTGGAACAGCTGAACATGGAGAAGGCGAAGTGGGAAGCCTGCGAAGGGGCATTCTGACAATCTTTCCCACATTCTTTTTACTCCCCTGTCCGGACCACGGAGTGGTGCTCAATCAACAGCAACATGCTGCAAAGCATTGTGGGACAGGTGCTGATTTTGCTGGCGGAATGATGATATGTGGAAGGTCAGTGGGTTTGAGCACAGATTCAGACTGACATTAGCAATCCCTCTGCAAAGAGTGAATAAGATGAAATCAACACAATGAAAGCATGACGTTTTCTCCCAGTATAGGCTGATAAAACATATTCTCCTTGCATGCCAGCTGACCTTTCTCCTTGCTCCCAGCTAGCGTTGGACCTGGAACTCAGAGAGAAGACTGCTCCTGGTTTTCTAGCCATTTGTCTTGTAATTTTGGACTTGGTTGTTTATGCTGTACGTGTTGACTCTCTCAAACTATGTTTTTGTTTTGCAATTTGGATTTCTTTGTCCTCATTTGCCTGGTGTCTGATGCTTTGCCTGTTTTTGGACCTTGATTTTGAAATTAATCTTTTGTACTTGCACTAAGATCCTCTCTCAATTCCATATACTAGAAAACAAAAATCTAGTTTTTTCCATTCATCCATTTCAGATTAAACAAAACAGGTGTTATAAAGCTAGCTGGCAATTCAGTGACTGGTCTATCTAGCCCCTTTAATCATTGTGCATTCCTACGCAGAACCCTAGAGAGTCAGCTGCCCTTGAGTGGCCCCCCTGCCAAATGAGAGACAACGGGAACCGTCTCCGAGTGGGGAACTGGGGGAAATTTGCTCAAACCTTTAATTAGTGAAAGGCACTAATTAGCAGTCCCATCATAGAGCAAGCCAAGTGATAAAAAAAAAAACACATAGAAACATATCATTGAAATGACTGCAGAGTATGCATGGGAAATACAGGGAAATACAGGGAAATTGTTCATGAACATATCTCCACATGTTGTTTTCAGACCATATACTTAAGAAAACAAACGTAGGAGAAGAAACCTGAATAAATCAGAGTATTATGTTATCCTTAAGCAAAGTTCTAGTTTGGTACAATTTCCCTGAATTCTGATCCTAGTGATATTTAGTCACTCCTTCCAGCTGACCTCTGTATTATTGCAATTCAGAATGAACCTTCAGTTCAAATTGCTAATTTTTGTTGTATATAATAATGCAGCTGTCTACTATAAATCTTTTACAATAGACCCTAAAATAAAAACTAACTTGAGCAACTGTTTTAGTCATAAAAGAAACCTGTAACCTCAGCCCGCTGTTCATAATCCTGGGAAAAATCAGTGATTTCAACACTTTGCTCACCACATTAGCAAAGCGATGATGAATAACTCGAATTTAGCCTTCAGGTTGTTAGGAGGTTGAACGTGGAATGAGGGAGAAGCTGCACCGGGTCTTGGAATGAACTCAAACCCACCTTGGGCTGCACCTCCGTGAGATTGCAGATGGAAGATAATATGAATGGTGATTATCACACAACACTTAGCTAATGGGGTGTCCCAGATGCTGGTGTGTCAGAAGCCCCTCCCCACGTTTTCTGCTTGTAAAGATATTCCCTCTGACTTCTGCACCAAGTGCATAAAGTTGAACTGCATTTTCACAACACTTGGAGAATGTGGCAGGAACTAAACAATGTAACAGGATATTTTGGGAACATCGGCCTGCCACGCACTACTGTGACCCTCATCGTAGGGATGAACCTCTGGAGGCAAATAACACCATTCAGCCGGAGAGAGCGTGTACCGCTGACAACATGACCATGCCTTCATCTCTGTTGATGACAGAGGACCTTCATGAGGGCACGTACAGTACTCACAAGGCCGCTGCCCCAGACAGCATCCGTGGTTGTGTCCTCAGGGCATACTCGGACCAGCTGGCTTTCTGTATCTTTGTCTGTTGTTCATGCATGCTTCGTGCAGTCAGACTGGGTGGAATCGCTCTCACTCTGAATATGGGAGCCCCCTGAGGATGTGTACTGAGTTCTCTTCTGGACATTACACCCACGACTGCACAGCCACTAACAAGTCCAACATTGTCAAACTTGAGGATGACACAACGACGGTGGTCCTAATCTCCAGCGGCGACGAGATTGCACACTCACACACCGGTGCGAGGAAAACTGTCTCTCCCACAATGTTGCCAACAACAAGGAGCTGATCGTGGACTTCAGATAGCAGGGAAGAGTACATACCACTATCAATAGGACCACTGGAGAGAAGTTTACTGGCACATGTATCACAAAGGACTTCACATGGACTGCACACACTGAACAGGCGGCAAATAGGCACCTCTTTTTGATTAAAGAGGTGACTAAAGAGGTTTGGAGCCCCCTCATCCACAGAACATTCTATACCTGCACCATCAAAAGCATCCTACTTGGAGGGATCATCACCTGGTATGGGAACTGCACCACCCTCAATGGCAACCGAGTAACATCATTGATTTAATACTGAGCCTTTTGTAAAAAAAAAAAAAAAAAAAAAAAAAAAGTCTTGATTCATGGAGAACTTAACAGTACAGATTAACAGTACATCATGCACCAAAAGACTGTCTAAGTACACCACACAGCTGCTGCGTGGGATGCCTTGAGTACCCACTCCATCAGTTGTTTGAAGGTGGCAGGAGCATTGCACAGCCCAAATGGCATCACCAGGAACTGCCACAAACCCTGCCCCAAGGCAAATTTAGTCTTCACCTTAGCCTCAAGAGCAATCTCCACCTGTCAATAGCCACTGCACAGGTTCTGGGAGGTAAACCATGCTAACTCTGCAATGATGTCTGAGACGTCATCAATGGGAGGAAGTGGGTAGGAATCAGTCTCAGTGATGATATTCAAATGCCAGTAGGCAACACAGAACTGTCAGCTCCTATCTGTCTTCTTCACCAGGACACCCTGCTGCTGCCATCTCTTGGACTATGATCTCTGCTGTGTCTTGTCATTGCTAGTGAAAATTAGTGGGATTTCAGGTGAATTGAGGAGTTTGGTGCCAGTGTCAGTTTGGTGCTGCACAAAGTTAGTGTGTGCGTGTGTGTGTAGTCCTCATCATGCACTGCAGTGATGTCCAGATGTGCCTTCAGGAACTCTCAAGCTCTCCTCTTGTCTTGTCGGCCCCACACAGCTCCTTTTCCACAAGGCTAGGACTGTTCCCCTACATATACATGTACACATGTGACTTATGCCACTCAGCTACTCAGAAAGGCCAGGGTAACAAGGCTAGTTTGCTAGTTGCCATTTTAAAATGGACCCGGAAAGGGTGCGGCTCAGTCAGGACCTGTGGCTGAATGCTAATGTACACCATGTCGGACAAGGACCCGTTCTCTGAGAAAGGGTGTCTAACATTTAGGAAACTGAGAGCGGGTAAGCTGGAGGCTGCATTACACTGCTTAGCCGCTGCAAGGTATGCCGAGCCCTTAAAGGAAAACACACCGAAAACCATGCTGCTTCATTTAAGAAGTTCCGATTCATTACAAAGAGCAATTAATCATCGTTTTTTCCTTACTAAAAGAATTCATTTACAGGAGTGTTATGATCGTGACAAGCAAGAATTCTGGTGAGCCCAGAACTATAAAAAAAAAAAAAACTTTAAAAAGCCCATTCTGATATGGCCACTGCAGTCGGGGTGTAGATTTCATTTGAAAACTTTGGCTGGAGGGAGGTACCCAGAGAAACCGAGCCACGTTAGCATGGCAACCAGCTGCCCCTGACCCGCGTTCATGAATGGGCTCAGTTTTTCACTGTGCTGCAGGCAGACCCTGAACCCGAGCTACAGGAAGATTAGTTACGCCTCAATGCTGCCAGAGAGAAGCCAGTTATTTAATGAGGCAATTTCACTCACTAAAAGCAATGGATGATTACTAATAAAATAAATAGGATAATAGCTTAGCTGTTTTGGTCATAAATTTATCACTTTATTTCCATAGAAGAGGAAGGAAAAGAAATAGAACTAATGAATTGAGATTTATTGAGTGTTGTGTATGTGGGGGAGATGCTGATTTAAAGACTGTGTGTTTTGTGCGGTCTACTTTGTGTTTTTTTAATTTAGTCGTCCATTAAACACCTATAGGCACACATCAAATTCACTGGCTTTCGCAAGGTGACCCAGTCAGGTAAGACCCACAATTTCTGCTTCGCACTAGCTGATCCACTCACGAAGGAAGGGTACTGAAACTCAAGTGAAGCAGGGTTGGGGGGGTTGGCTGGGGAGCAGGTTTGATGAGATTACAGCATGTGTCCCCACCCCCGTCAAAATGAGCATGAGAAGGCCGAGCAGGTAGCCACAGTAGTGCACGATGGGCCCAGAATCCTCTTCGTGTGATGGTGCTGCTTATCGAATGCTGGGGTCCTCTTGCAACCCATCTGGGAATTTTAACAAAAGGATAACAAAGTCTTAAGAAAAGTGAGTGATGCCACGCCCCCTGATCACTGGGTCCTCAGTGCCATAGCCTGCAAATCCCTCCACCGCAGACCACACTCCTCCGAGCATGTGGGGACTGCTGAATTCGCTGAAATTGGAATCGGTTAACCACCAGCCATGTTGGAGTAGAAAAGTAGAAAAGGAGAAAATCAAGCCAGGAAGAAGTGAATGGCTGTTGCATCCTTGCAGGATGAACTACTAGGGCAGGCTGAACTTCAGGTGACATGGAGGAAGACCATGGCCCAACAAGGGGAACTCCCATGTCCTGGTGACACCAAGCAGGCCTACCTGTACGCCCACCTACTCCATATTTGGTGTCAGTACAAATGAAGGCAGCTCCCTCAGGGGGGAATGCACTTAACCCTGGTGGTCGGTGTTCTAACCTGTGATATGAGAAGTGGTTACGAGGTTTCTTACACATTAAAGTAACTTTTGAAATGGGAACTCATTCCCAGGAGAATTTGCTGCCACTCCTGCAACCCTCAAGTATGGTGGAGTTTAGAGTCGTTGCCTTGGTTTGGCCTCAACATACATGCTTTAACAGAGAACACGCTTCACATTCATCAATGGTCATCATTAGGGATGCCGATTAATAGGTCAGGTAGACAGGAAATGTAAACATGCAGAATGAAAGGAGAGCGAGAGGAGGCAGACGGGAGGGATTGTGGGAAGGCAGTGAGATGGGGGAGGGGTGGACTTTCCTGAACTTACTTGGGCATCCTTTTAAAGAAAATAATCACAGCACCATACAGATTTTGCTGCAGAAGTGTAAACTGCACCCATGCTTTACGTTAGCAAGGTACTGCTTAAGCAGGTAGCGAACATGCTGATAACCCTGACGTGACACCGCCTTGGTCGGCTCGTTCCGACTGCCTTCACTCAACAGCCACAGGATTGCACATGTGGAGATTAAAACAGCGAGAATAAATGACCCACAGACACAGCGCATCTAAATGTTTACGGTTAGATTACTGTATTTGTTTGGTGATCCATTTTCTTTGAGATTAGACTGTCGTGAAAGGATTAGACTATGCATTTTTTTCCACAGTTTGTTTAGGTGAAAGGATTTAAAAGTAGTTTTCAGAACATGTAAGCGCTCTGTAGAAGAATTCATTGCTCAAGTTGAGTGAAACAGAATCAAGGTTTTATTTTTTCGATGACGAAAAAATTCCAGCTGCCAGGATCGTAATTATTCTGAAGTTATGCAGGGTACTACAAGAGGCCAAATCAAATGTCTGGAGAGAAGAATTCTTGTTGGGTGGCTTGGTAGTTCAGAAGGAAGCACTGAGGCCTCACTGGATCATATGTCAGAACTGGAGACCAGTGGCATCATTCCCCTGGCACCCCATCCTGGGTATCCCCTGCTTTATGCTCCAGACTCACTACATCCCTCTATAGGGTAGAAGGTCAATGGAAGATGAATGCCTGTTCAGCAATGGAGACACTGACCTCCCTTAATCCAAGCTTGGAATACTTGAGTCCACACACTACAATAAGCTATATGAACTGCTGAAAGTTTGCACGCATGTCTGAAGGCATACACTGATGCGTGATGATTCAGTTTTAGTACCCTTGAGCAGTTAAGACACTTAGCTTTAATTACCTACTGTAAATAATATATCCAGCAGTCTCAATGCTTAGTAACAGTAAGTTGTGAAGGTCACTATACGGAATAATCATGTAAATGACAGCAAGCTCTGACAAGTCTTGGGCCCTTCGTGCACTCTTTAATTACATCACAGAAATAGAGCATGCATGAACCATCTTGACTGGGTTCTGAGATGACAGGTGACTACTGGGAAAATGAGCTGGAAGGACGCCAGGCTGACACTGATACCTGGAACCCAGTAAGGTAACAGTATCAACCAAGAAAACGTGTAGGCCTCACCACATGTACGTAGACACCAAAGAGAAATTAAAAACGCTCAGTCGGATTGGCGTCATATTGACATGTACCACAAATCATGATCGTGCTAAATAATACATTACAGACAGGTTATTTTTAGAAGAATTAAGTGTAAGTAAATTATTTCATCGGGACAACCTAGACAAGCTGATGTACAGAAAGTCCGTAACGATTAGATCTGATCAGATTAGATCTAATCTGATCTGATCTAATCTGATCTGATCTGATTAGATTCAACTTTATTGTCATCGCCCAAGTACAATAATAAAGCAATGGGATGCAGTTTGGCATCTAATCCAAAGGATTAAGTGTAAAAGTGCCAGAAACATTTAAACAGTATACACATTTCAATGATCATCGTTAAATGAACATTGATTGTTAAGAAGTATGTTATAGTGTAAAAAATCACTGTACATTGTATATCATACACCTATACATGCAGTCTGAGCTTATGGGAGTATGGGGTGTGTTAACGGCAATGTTTGGAGTCCAGTCGGGAGACTGAAGCTGTGGGGAAGATGATGTTGGTGAGCCTACTGGTGTGGGAGCGGAGGTTTCTGTACCTCCTTCCAGATGGGAGCAGGCTAAATAATCTGTGGTTTGTGTGGGAGGGGTCTTCGCTGATTTTACGCACCCTTTTCGAGCGTCATATATGATGACGGTCCTCAGAGGAGAGGAGCATCGTGCCAGTGAAGTGCTGGCTGGGTTTTCACCACCCGTTTGAGGATCTTCTGCACAGACATAGAGCGGCTACTGAATCACACTGTGATAGAGCCAGTCGAAATGTTACCAGTGGTGCACCCGTAGAAGCTGAAGAGTGGTAGAACTCTTCGGGGTGAGAGGGACTGCTAGTGAATCGTCTCTGTGAGGTAATTGGGAGTTACAACTCATACATCTTAATCACCAGGGACCAAACACAAGTGAGAAAGATGCTTGGTAGAGGTACCAGATACAGGTTTGTGGTCGCTAACCTAGCACATGGCCCTCCCTGTATCCCTTACCTTTGTTTACGGTCTCTGCATCGGTGCCGGTGTCTTTATGTCGGAAGAGCTGCAACACTCGATCACAGTTTCTCAGTGATCTCTTCCAGGACTTCCAAGTGCTTAAAAACAGTTAGTAAACTTGTTGTGTGTCAATGTTTAATGTACAGAAGGTTTTGGGGTGTGGACGCAATGGCAGTATAGCTGAGCGGAATAAAGGGACTCAAAATTGCTAGGTAAACAATCACTAATTTGCAAAATCCGGAGAGATGCTGCGCCTCACAGTGCATAGACACCACCATCTTGGTCTGTGACCACCAGTGCACACATTGTGTAATACTGCATCTATTTGATTTGGTCCCACATTTTCATCCTGCAGGAGCTGAAACCACAGATGAGAACCACAAAGCCACCTTCCCTTGCAGGCGGCGGCCTCCCACGGCCAGCTGACCTGGACGGCACACGGACCCGAGCGTACAAAGTCACCACACATGCAGGAAGGCGAGCACACTACGGACTGTTCTGCACTGCAACATGCATCACGCTCAAAAACAAAGAAGGGTGTGACTGAGCTCGACCAAATCAGGGTCAGCTGGGGTATTCCCACTTTCATGCTGTATACTCTATTTCTCTCTCTCTCTCTCCCTCCCTCCCTCGCTCTCTTCATATCTCTCTCACTCTCCCCAACTCTTCCTCTCGCTCCCTCCCTCTCGCTCTCTCTCTCTCTCCCCCCTGGCACGTTCATAAGCCGCACGCCACGACCCTGACAGGGCGGGTCGGGCACCACATGGCCGACACCCTCTGTTGGCCGGTAGCTATGAATAACGGGGGGCGGGGAGTCACCGCACAAACTCGCATGCACGCACCGGCGAACACATGCCAGAGCTCTATGCCCGCGCATGCCCCTGCCCCATTCGTGTGCTGGGCTCTTCCTCCCTCTGCCTCAAAAGCTGCCCCCATGGCTGCCACGACTGAGGAACAAGGAAGGGCAATTCAGCAAAGCCTCTGAATTAGGTTTTCTCTGCGAACATGGAAAATGAGCATGGTAGGGATCGTCACGTCTTCCTCCTCACTGCACGATGCAAAGACGTACTGTGGAAAAGAGCTTAAAGGCAGTTAAGCACTTAGCTGAACTGTTAGCCTAGGCTTTAGCCAAGCTGCTTTGAGACATATCAACAGGCTTTGCTGCGTATTGTAAACCTGGAGAGCCCCACCCTAACCAGGCTACTCCACAACAATCACTAATCCCACTCCGCTGTACAGACAACTTATGTCACACAGTAAACTTATGTGGCCTGGTGTCCTTCTTAAGGGTTTTGAAGGCCTTACATGGCTCAGCAGTGGCAAATCTTGTAGCGTCCCTGTGCCAGGATGCGCCGCCCAAGTAAAAAGACAGACAGAACCCATCGTCACTACTGGTTCTTCTGATTTTGGGTGATTGTGAAGCAGAGCTTGACTCAGTTGGAGACTTCTGGGTCATCTGAGTTATTCCCAAGCTTTCTGGGAAAGCATACTCTCAAGGTCACTGCAGGACAGGAGCTGATCTTAGCTGTACCCACAGGTGTGAAATGCTGCCCCCTCCCCCCACAAGGCCTGGAAAGAGGAGACTGAGACTGGAGTCAGCGTGCCCAGCGGTGGTCCATCCCCAGCTGTTTATATCATAGTCAGCCAATGAACACGTGTGAAGGGGTTCCACACTCAGCATGGTAGCCTGGTGACTCTGAGACCATTTTAGTAGAAAATAAATATAGTATGTATATATCCTGAACAGTCTTGGACTAGCACGTAATACGAGGATGCATCCATCAGGTAATGGCTGACGTTCACCCTGAGCCATCATAGGACACCCTGCTGGACCTCTTCCAACATACACCCTCTGACCCAAGGTAATGTTTCAGCCAAACCATGCAATGAATTCAGCAAGCAGTTCCTCAAAAATCATTTGACCAATGTGGGGTTGTGGGGGGGCTCTATTCCCTCCCTGCTGCCTTAGAAGGGTCTGCAGACCCTCAAACATGAGGAGAGACTGCTCCCTTCGGGTGGGCTCTTGACACTCTGCCTGAAGGGAATTCTGGGGAATACAGTCAGCAGCCAGCTGTGAAACGGCAAGCCCTAGAAAAACCAGATTTGTGGTTACAGACTAGGCACGCAGAAGGGTTAAAATTTCAAGTGTTTTTGCCAAAAAGGTACCCCTCTCTTTGCCTAGGGCAGCATCAATGAATTGGTTCTGTTTCCCATGGTTACCAAAGCTGGCTAAACCTTGAGTAACAGAGGTCACATTTCACACACACAAACTCCAGGCCAACTGTATTCCAACTGGTTCCCTTGACAATAAAACACACACCTCTATGCCTTTTGAGAGCTTTTCACACATTTAAATCGAGTTGGTGAAGCTGCTATGTAACAGAGCTATGGACAGATGCAGATGTGAGAGAATGGCCCTTAGCACTTTGACTCCTGCTATTGAAATTTTAATCGGGGGAAAAAAAAAAAAAACCCCACCTCAGCAGAATCCTTGGTTCGGCGAGTCCGTGCTGTGCTGGCTATTAGCAGTCATGGGGCCGGAGCACAGCCACTGTATAACCAAGCATACGCTGACGGCCAGGTAAATACGAGTGGGTGGATGGCGGGGCTCAGCGGTGAGTATCAAAGACCCAGAAAACATCTGAACAAACAGGGAGGACTCAGCCGGTCATGGCTGGGACAGAGGCGAACGAGCCCCGCCCCAACACCCCCACTGCCCAAAAGGCGCTGAAAGGGGTCCTTGTGCTAGAGTGGCAGCTCTTCAGAGGAGCATGTGAGCAATGTCACACCCATGCCTCGTCCGACACTGCCGGGATGGGTGCGGACTAGTGTTAATGGGGTCAAGTTACAGCCTCATCGATGAAGCTGGGGGGAGGGGCCAACAGACTGCAGCCTGTTGCCGTGCCTCGACTCTTGTTACATGTCCTGTTCGTCCCAGGTTGTATTTCAAGCAGGGCTGTGTATAAAACAGCGTGACATTGACAGGGTGTTAGTGTGACAATGTCATGCTGGCATCTGTCTTAATGGGCTAGGGCTGTGTACAGAATGCAGATTTTTCCATCGAGGTCGTGGGCGACCCCCACGGAGCCCTCAGCGGGGGTGGGTAGGGTTCAGAGAGCGGCTGCGGCAAAATGCCACGTCCTTTCACTGTGCTGTTTGACAAAGAAACAAAAAGAAAAAAAACATGGCACAATGTTAACATCGTCTTTCTGGCCTAGCAACATGCCCTGGGGACCCTGGGGACAGTGTGAGTGCTGTGGCCTGCGTGGGGGATAGAAGTCTGCCTCTGTGGGAGGGGGGCCATCACTGGGGCCCCTCATGTGTGGGTGAGCTGTTGGGGTGCAGACTCTGTAAAGATGGGCAGCCCACACACCTGGCATAGAGGCAGGGGTCCCCCGTCCAGTCCTCAGTACTTCAGTGTGGGACCCCCACTCGCTCCAGCAGGCCCTGAGCCAGGGGTTTATACTCTCTTCTTATGTGGTTTGGAGGCTCCCTTCCACTTCTCTGCAACAGCATGAAGGTCCAACAGACATGAACATTACTGTTAAACGCAAATGAAAAGCTCCTGTAATTAAGTGCTTTGTGACGGAGCTTCTTGTTAAAAGCGCTATATAAATCAAATTGAATTAAATTGAATGTCACTGTACACCTGCTGAAATATTACTGCTAGCGAAATTACCATTATTGATATTTTGTTTTCACCATGCTAATATTTCACATACATGGAGCATGTGGGTTGGATTAGTGAAGCTTTATGATGGCCCACCTGGACAAAGACACAACACAGAATGCTTCGTTTTTTCCTCGTTTCACCAGAGGACAAGGTGAAGAAAGCTGCCCTTGTAAGGGTTTCATCTTGCTGCTGGCACACAGTAAAATGCTACACAAAAAAACACTTTTTTAAAACCTAATTTATGCAGCTGACTATTTTTATGAGGCAAATTACGTTAAGTACCGTGCTTCAGGGTATAACAGCACGACTGCCCTGGGACTTCTACTGCCAGCCATTAGGTCTTTGGCCAGGTCCTTAACGCGGAATCTGTCTGCTGTGTTATGTACAAAATAAATGGATCTAAAACAGGATACTGAGGTTCTGTATATTCTTAAGGGTTCCGGAGCAGATACTGAGGTTCTGTATATTCTTAAGGGTTCCGGAGCAGATACTGAGGTTCTGTATATTCTTAAGGGTTCCGGAGCAGATACTGAGGTTCTGTATATTCTTAACGGTTCCAAAGCCAATATTTAGGTCATTTTTGTTATTAAGTGTTCTAAAGCAAAGAACACAATAACAAATGTATTTACTATTTACTGCAGGCCCCTTCCCGCCAAACCCCACGGTAGGGAGAGAGAGGCCTTCCTCCAATTGTTTGGGCTTTTTGGAAACTAATACGTGCTCTGCATGCTTTTATGGGAATACTTTCGAGGTTAGGAAGCAGCACCACACTTAACAAGTCCCATGTAATTACAGAGTTCCCATCTGGCTGGAGCTATTTAAAAGCCAAGTACAAACTGTCGTGTCAGTGAGCAGCATCCCCCCCAAACTCACTCATGTAACGATGCTCACATTGTCAGCAAACAGATCCACTTTTTATCGTGGAAAAACCAAGGCAGCCGACACTTGGAAATGTGAAGGAGCTCTGTGCCAGTGTGTTTCGTATTTATGTTTGGTAAAACAAGGCAGGTGATAACAGCTCAGCATCATCAGACTGAAGTACTTCAAAGGTACAACAGCCTGACTCAAGGGGTCTTCTACTGTGATTGCAACCTCTCCTGAATGCCTGACTAGAAATAACAACAAAAAACACCCTACACTCCATATAGCCACATCAGAAACGGGTGAGCATGAAACCATTATGTTGTGGTTGAAACCCAAGTAGATGGACTGAGTGTCTCATGGCCCAATTAGGATCTCGACAGTGAAATTCCGGCACAGGCCAAGTGGATTTGATATCTGTACGATATTTACAGAATTATGATTTGACTTCAGCAAAGACCCAATGTAATGCAAAACAGATGTCAAATGTGTTTGTTAACCAAAAAAAACGGGACACCAAGCAACAACAGGAAATAAAGAGCCAGACCATGTGATCCAGCCACTTCAGGTTTCTATCATCTTCTCTTAGCGTTCTCAGAATGATGGCTTTTTCTGCAGCTCAGGGGGAGCCATTTTGGTTTCCAGTCTGTTGTAACAACACCACAGATAAGATATATACATCTAACAGCTACCAGCAAACACGACAACCATTTTGGGACAAGCCAAGAATGCGTTCACCTTGCCCATTACAATGGCCTGCAAAAACATCGAGTGAAATGTGGGTTCCATCTGTGTTTGGTTTAGAAAGCTTCCCTTTACTGGGTTGATGGCCAAACAGTTATTCTAATGACAGCCGAATGCCTGTAACCCTCAGATGGGGCCATGGGCATCACGCAGCCAGACGACGCTCTGCATCTCCTGGGGTGTCTTATCAAGTTTGGAGGTTTCTGAAGAATGAGTGGTGGGGGATAAAAACAACAACAGCAGCAGCAGCTGGGATAGCCAGTCACATCGGTGAGAAAATCCAGCACCAGCTGGTGGAAATGTTTACATCTCTGGAGACCAGCTAGAAAAGCTACTTGGCCATCGTAATGATATCAGTGTGGCGGGGAGGTCAGGCCATGTGAATTCAAAGAAGAAGAACTGAATGGTGGAAGAAAAGATTACAGTTGGGATGTCTTACCAGACTGAACCAAATCAATGCCTCAGCAAAGTGAGGACCTCATGACAAAACTATCAATAAACCACAGTTCCCGTTTCTCACTGCTCAGTGCTTCTGAGCACTGGGCGATGATTAGGGACCACCGGGTGACATGGGCGCTTTTGGATAGGCAGCCATACAATGTAACTCCTGAGAAATTGAGAGGAGGTTCTTAATGTTTAAGACACTGGAAACACAGCAGGCTGATGAAAGCAGCTGTCTCAGAGAGCAGGGTGGTGCACCTCATCCTGTCCCAAACCCCCCACCACGCCTGTTTGTGCGTTCTCCGAGTCAGAACACAATGGGCTTTCAGGAAGTCCCGCCCATCTGCAAGGAGTTAGCTATAAGGACGGCCAAACCAAGCAAGTGAGAAAACAAAGCAATGAATCAGCAGAGGAACGCTATGTCGGCAGAATGAGAACACGTATCGTTCCTTATGCTGCACTGTTCCCTTTTCATTGTTCAGTCTAGTAGGTTTTATTTATTTACCTAGCAGGTATCGTTACTCATTTCCTGTTTGCTTGCAAAGCTTAGGTTGCATTGTACTTCGCCAGTTTTCATGTAACGAAAGTGTGGTAGGTACAATGAGCGTACAGTTTGGCCACGAGTTCAGGTCCTTCACCAGTACGCACCCGGTGGCCAAAGGTGTACACCTTCCCGTTCTTCTTGAACACAAGACCTTATCCATCCTACTTTGTTTCATTTCATCTAGGCAAACGCACGTACAAAATGTTAAATGGTCAGATAATCAGATCGTAATTATTAGTGGCTTAAGTACGAATGACCCTGGTGGGACTTGTGCTTTAAGCCATGTACAGATGGGCTGAAAACAGACCAAGAAAACCACAAATGCAACCCAAAAAAAGTAGGCTACATGCAATTACAAGATTTGTTTGAAGCCTTTTTGTACTTTCTATCATCTAACTGGTAAAAAAAAAAAAAAAAAAGTACCATCCTAGCTTACAACTTCAGTTCTGAGTCTGAGCTGACGCTGAGCATCTATACCTTCAAATGCGAAAGCAAACCTAATTTGGTAAGAAACAAAGTGACGTAAACGGTAAGGTAAACAACACAAGCAAGTAGAGTTTGCTCCACCTTCAGTTAGCTAAAGCTATTCGATCAGAAGGTGCAGAGAGCTTGGCCAGAAGGTTCTGTAAAAATGGTGGTCATGAAGGTCAAAGTTTGGATTCCTTAGTGATGAATGGTACCTGTACCTCTCAGAAGGCTGGTTGACCTCACGCAGTTGAAATAAATTGGAACACTATGGTGAGACATTGGAATCCATATGACAGCCATAGGAAAGGACACTAACCAGCCAGCCAGTGTAAGGCATTTCAAAGGCCACGATGGTGTTTTGATACTCAACATAGCATCTTGTGCACAGAGCCGAGGAAAGCCAGCGAGGCAGAGTACAGAGACAGTCTGGGAGCTCCCTCGAACCCCCGACCCGACGGCCTACGCAGCCTAGCTGTCTCCATGGCATATTTCTGGCCGTGCTGAGTTCAGAGACGCTTGGCTGCTCCAACGCTGTGCTATTTGTGTTTGCGTAACCGAAGCCTGGGTGTGTTTTGGCTGTTTACCGCAGAGGCCCCCGCCCCCCGTGCCACCAACCATTACTCAGAAAGGAGAAGGAGGCCAACGGCCTTGAGTGACAGGAAGCTGTGTGTGTGAGGGACAGTGTGCGTGACTGTTTGAAGTGTGTCACTACACAAAACACCTGCTTGCATGTATGTAGTATGTTTGAATGGCCATGCACGTGTGAAGTGTGAGCCGGCCAGCCATTTGTCAAGCATGTGTTTGCACTGCTCTCGTTAAATGAGCTCCATTCTTTGTATGTAGAGTGAGTGTGACATCTGTGTGTGTGTGTGTGTAATTATGGACACCCCTGGAGGAATGAAAACCTGTAACTTTTTACTTCATGGGGACATTTGTTATGTTCCCAAGAGGGCAAACTCCATTTTCTAAAAATCTGCGAGTGCCATCAGCACGAACCTCGTCGATCACCGCACGGCTTCCCAGTGATTTATTTGCATCAAGATGGCTAACCCTGCGGGGACTGAGGCTATTTTCAGGACAGGTGACAGGCGCTGAGACACGTACACACACACACACACACACACACACACACACACACACACACACACACACACAGTGTATCAGATGTCCTAAACACCGTGGTGTGGTACTACTCTATCAGCATTATGAGCAATTTGAAGTTTTCATTTACTATCATTCTTTCATTTGGTTCCCCACACAAGGTTATTAAAATTTTACTGGCAAGTTTGTTCTGAGTGATTTACTGTATTTTACCAGATTAATTATATTCCTTTATGGGTTAGAGAAACTGAAAATATTCCCAAGCTCATTTTTGGTTTTTTCTTTTTTGGTTTGATTATTGCACACTGCTACGAAATGTCAGGATTTGTGCCTCAGAAGTAATGGGTCTGGACTTGTCGGAAGAGTGGTTCAGCAGCATATCCCTAGACACTGACCATGCATGCCCTAAAGTAAACACAGATATAAGGACAGCGCCACCTGTATTCACACGTGCACTCCGGCAAACGTATGCTCACTCCCATGCACACGTTCCGAAGCACGTTCGCTTTCAGGGATTTGCCCATGCGAACACCTGAGCCTCATCCTGGGACATGGGCACGCCGTCAGAGCACCACGTTACAGGTGCCACAGCTGAATGGCGGCTTCGCCCGGGTACAACTCTGACCGTACACGCCAGTGCAGGGCGTGTACTGCACCCATTAAAAATCGTTAACACCATCCCCCCCGGCACTCCCTTACAAACACACACCCTGCCAGCCTGCGCCAACTTGTTCCTGGCCAACGCCTACCATGGTAGACAAAACTGAACTGATCTGGCATTCTCTCAGAATGTTCCACTGCAACGAAACCGATGATGCGTGGGGAACATCTAAGCCTTCTGCTGAAGCTGCACTGGGGATTTATGGGTAACTTCTACAGAAGCTACACCTGGACAGCCTGTCACCCTACTTCTGAATCACTGCTGAAGATCCACCGGCAGGAGCATTGCTGTGCTCCTGACTTGGGGGGGGGTTCTCATATCTAGCAGGCCTGTCTATTCCAGGGTGGGGCCCCGTAACCTGGTGATATGGCTGCAAATGTAATAAAACTGGAACAATGCATAGAAGATTAGCATAGCCCCTGTGAAAGATGACATGCAAATTCATGACGTGTTCAGTGTGAGAGTCCAGCCTTGGACATTCACAGTCCTCCAGCTCAGATTATTTCTCTCTTCCTTCCCCAATGCTGTTCGGCCAAAATCTGCAATGGGGGGGTTGGGGCCTGTAGGGGCTAATCTGGAAACTGAAACAGAGGCGACGCCAGGCAGATAGTCAAAGCTGATGGCTTCACTGCTGTTGGCCCAATTAAATCTAGACACAGCTCAATCCTTCATGACATCAGATTTATTTAGGCAGCCAGCCCATCTGGACCAGGAATGGATGTCTAATGAAGTGGATTCTTTTTTAATTCAAGGAGATTCGGAGTATAAGACTCAGCTGTGGGTGTTTTTATTTTCGATGCTTTGCCTAAACACCCATGTTGAGTGGCTCTCATCTACAAACACCAGAAGACGGTCACAGATTTGATGGGACACGCCGGCTCCCAGATGGAAAGATGTTTGTTTTAAGCAAGTTTCTCTTGTCCTTTGCCGTTATGAGTGCCATATAAGGCATAATCCTAAAAACAAACTGCACTCTAGAAAATCGATGAGCGTTTCTGGAGAGTTAAGGAGGGGGACCAAAAACTCCTCAGGCTCTGCGGCTGCAAGGTCAACTGGCCGCCCACCTCCCGTGGACATTTTACCATTATACAGTGCAGGGAGAGATATAGGACCACCATATCTACAAGGAGTAAACTGTGGTCAGGTCCATCATCTGCAAGCTGGTTCTTCATGCTGATCCTCGTGAGATGATTTGTAGACCACATTGACGATGTCACGTCCAACTTGGCTGGCGCACACCCCAGGCACCATCCCGATATGCGGAGCAGAGAAGAGAACAGGGATGGTCAAAACAGACGTTTGGGTCTGGGTGGTAAACAGAGGACAACAGGGGCCATAATTATCCTGTCACAAGGTAAATTCTGTGATGAAACAGTTCAGTCAAGTGCTTTTTATACAAGAATAACAACTTTAAAGTCAGTATTGTACTTGACCGGAAGCCAGCGAGGGAACAAAGAACACGGGCTATGTGTTCAAACCTTCTGCTCCTGGTTACAGTTCTGGCTGCTGTGTTTTAAACATGCTGTAAGGTGTTTAACATGTAGTGTGTACTTCCTGACAGTACAATAACACACTGCTACACACAAAAGCAGGCATTCGTTTCTCAGCATCTTGTTTGAATGCAGACGTAAGCAGCGATGTTTGCAGTGGGATCTAAAAGGGGTGGACACCCTAAATCAAGAGACACTCAGCATAAAAGACAAATATTAATACAAGTCCTTCTCAGTACTTTGGTTCCCCTCGAGGTTAACCTTGATTTCCAGAATTTAAACGTGTTCCATGCGTTTTTTTTTTTTTTTTATAAATGATTTCACACCTGTGGACCCTGAGGATACTGTGAACAGGCAGGTCGTCAGTCACTGTTCTGCACCCTTACTGCTCAGGTGAAACATCCAGGCATGCTAATGAGGGTAAACCCCTAGGGGAAAGTGTCCGCTTAACAAACCAGCCCTCCGTTCTGGAGCTTTCCATCACCTTCTTCACAGGAAGACATCTTTAATAGGGCGGAACGATAACATTAATTTTTGTCACCCCAGAGTGGATGCAGGCACTGCGATACTCATTTCCTATACATCAGGCATCAGTTTTAACCTGAAAAACTAATAAATAGCTACCTCAAGAAGGCTTGTGGCATTTATTTTTTAATAGTGATTTTTTTTCGGGTTGGGGGTTAGGCTTTATTTTTCAGTTTGCAAGGCCTGGAGTTCCCACTCGACCTGAGGCTTTAAGATCTACTGTAGTAAGTAAGCTTGTTGCACAAGACACAGGAGAGCCTATGACCAGCAGTGGGTGGAACCAGGAGTTTGTACCTCCTGATTGGTGCTTGTACCCACTCCTGTGACTCAGCCAGCATAAACAGCAACAAATCCGTCATCACGGTGATTCCAACAGAAGGCCAGTGAGGATCTGCCTTCCAGCCACTTCGTCACGGCCTGGCTGACTCACGTGCTCTGTCTCCTGAAGAGGAGAAAAAAAAAAAAAAAAACACACACACACACACACACACACACACACACACACACACACACACCTGACAATGACAGATGTGCCTCAGGCATCAGCTGGTGAGATTCTCCATGTGCTCTGTTACCTGCAGGACACTAGGCTCAATATTTCTGTGAGGGATCAGCTGCCTGTGTGGAGGAACATCGTGGACTGAGGATTATTCCCACAACTTAATTAGCATGAAAAAGGGAACCTTTCTCTATGGAGCCAAGATGCACAGACTAAACTCATTAGGACATGGTATCTTATGGTGGAGCCACCCGCTGTGAGCGACGTTTAAAGAGTCATCTTTAATTCACACGATCATAAAATTTGATAAGTTGCCTAAACTCTTCTCCTGCTTTTTGCGGTATTCCAGTTTTTTTGCAGAGGGGAAAAAATAACTATGAAAATGGATGGGGGACATAAAAAGAAAGTGCAGCGGTCAGACATCGGCTCCAGCCAGATAAATTAAAATATAAATTAAAACACAGACTTCCAAACCAAATAGGTCTTAAGTTCAAAGGCGGCGGGCGGGGGGGGGTGTGTGTGTGTGTGTGTGTGTGTGTGTGTGTGTGTGTGTGTGTGTGTGTGTGTGTGTGTGTGTGTGTGTGTGTTTGTTCAGGGTTCAGCTCTCCTGGCTGGCTTGGTCTTCCCACTTTGGACTTGGACTGAGGACACCTGGGGCTGGTTAAGAGAGGGGAAACAGCTTGAGATTGAACAATTCCTGCTTTCCCAAAGTATTTCGATGGGAGACAGTCTCAGAAGCACCTCAAAGGACTATTTGTGCCTGCTTCACCTCAGACCTGGCTCCTTTGCTGTTGCCGTGGGTTGGGTGTTGGATTCCATACATGAACTCATGTCTTGGTACATGTCAAGGTTTCTTTCTCCCGAGGCAGTTTTTCCTTGCCACTTTCGGCTTTGGCTTACTCTCTGGGGGCCTTGGATGCTGGATTATGTAAAGCACTTTGTGAAAATGGTCCTTGTTAAAGGCGCTATAAAAATAAAGTTGAATTGAATTGAATTGAATATTTTGTCCTGTCATAGTCGCCCCCTTTTCCAACATTCATTGTTGCTCTCCATTTTGGATCAAATATATCACTACTTAGACAAAAAGTCAGTCTCTAAATCAAGTGCTCTGTGTGAACTTTTCACGCCTTCAAAGGACGAGAACCTGATTAATTAGTTTCGGTCAGAAGTTCATGCTTGACAGGCCTTTTCCAATTAAGACCACCATTCAGTTTGCCACAGGGCCACCCTGGCTAGGGCCCCCTGCTCACCCTAAGGTGTATTCAAAATGGACAGCAGGTGGCGTAGTGCTTAAAGAGCTGAACTTGTAACCATATGGACACAAGTGGTCAGTTATACCATTTGCTTTATATATTATGGTTAGGATTCACATGAGTACATTTAAAACATATTTATCAGCATGATTCAAGGGTTTGCCAAAGCACTTTACATACAGTGAATATAGATCAGTTAATGGAACAAGATTGTGATAAAAATTTACAGTGAGTACAAACATTTTTTTTTTTTATCAACGTCTCAATCAATTACCATCCTGCTGTGGATTACCCTGACATCACAGGATATAATATTGACTCACTTGATTGCTCATGCAAGAAAAATGATATTACCTGCGTAAACAAGTGTGGAATCATTTCCCCAGCTGGTTTCAGTGTGGATCGTGACTTGAAGGTAGACTGTGACAGACCAAAAGCAAACGCCTCACTTCATCAATTGGACAAAAGCGATCGTAAAAATTAATGTCTCTGTGACTGTGTTTTAGAGTCAAAGACCCAAAGTTCCCTCTACTGGGATCATTACCTGAAAGCCAGGTCCTGACAGATGTCATGAAGTCACGAGACCTTTCATTTCGTACTCATTATAAAAACAATCAACCACTATGAGGACTTCAGCTAATGCAAGCTAAAGTCAAGCTAAGAAATGGATAATTATCTACATTGTCATCTTATGTCAAACATCCACTGGATTTAAGAAGCTGAAATTTAAAAATGCACACGTTACTGGGATAACATACTGCGTGTCTGGTCAAAGCTGGGTGGTGGGACCACCTGTGCTTAATAAGATGGAGCAGTGGTGTTTTAAGTCTAGCATGGAGTGAGTGCCGTTACAGCCTCAAGGTGCCTATGGTGGATCAGGCCCACAGATTGTGGGGCATGGTCCTCAGATTCGCATGTTCTCAGCAGAACTATAATGACCAGGGCATGTTACATCGTGGGGTTAAAGCTCTCAGTTTAACTGATGGCAAAACATGGAATCACACTAAGTTCTGTTAGTGAGTCGGATCTGCTCTGTAAAACACTTACCATTAGTTTAAAGGATGCCACGGAAATCATTCTTTCATAGCCTAAACATGGTCTCCAAAATGTTTTCTCCTCTGATTAGCTTGTTTACATCATGGTTACTCAATAATTTAATCCTATATGGGAAGACATCATATTAGCAGACTGAGTGTAACCAGCAATGTGTAATTTTACCCATTTAGAAAATGGATACTTTAAAGGGGTCCCACCTGAGTACTTTATAAGTACACTAAGGTACTTGTAAAAGGACTTAAACTTGTAATATCGAGGTTAGGTGTCTGTTGCCTCTGTGTGTCACCACAGCCTGTGTGCTCCCACAAGAGAAAAGTTAGTTTTTTCAATGGCACCACCGTCACCTATCAACATTTAAGGAGATGTTTCCACAGTAACGTTACTTTTATTCAGCAGGCAAACCGTTACCAAGTGGCATAGGGCATCTGACAACATGCGTCTAGGAGGGCTTTATCCGGTGCGGTTGTGTCCTCCCCACCTGCTGTTTTGACGTGCGTGTATGATTCAGTGTCTGCACTTGAGTACGTGTGCGTGAGCTCAAAGTTCACACGTCCATTTGTTTGTGTGTCTGAGGGGGGTGCCGACTGAAATGCGTGTGTTTGCATGTGAGTGTGTGTGTTTTCTTGGGCAGGTTTGTATATGTCCTGTGTGGCATGCGGCGGCAAATATGCCCACAGGGATGGGGCACCAAGTAAATATGATGCCCCCCCCCCCCCATTTCCCCACAGTAGCATTGAGCAACAGCCTCAATCTGCTGGCGGTGGTTTCTGCACACGATGTCAAGTCCTGGTTAGGGGGTGGACACAGTCACTCCCACCTTTCTGCTGCATTCTCAGATCTGTTTTCATACTTCCGCCAGCCAAAAGTTGCTCATGTTGACATTTTAACCACGGATTGAGGCTGCACATTCACACCAGGGTAGCATAGGGTGAAACGTCCCGCACCAAAGTCCAAAGTCCGTAAAGTGGCTATCAGACTGTTGATCTTGTCACAATTCCAGTCTCTTAATCAGCCACTTGACGACCTAAGCCGAAAAGCTTTTGTTAAAGTTTTGTTAAAGGCATCGCTCATTTCCCCACCAACTGCTCACTGCACAACTGTCAAACGATCAGGATTAAGCGCCACATGGACCAGGAACATTCATGAGGAAGACAAATCCACCGAGTCATGCCTGGGTCTCTCCCATTTTTCCTCGCTCACAGCTTCACTCAGGATTGCTTGAGAGCATTAAAGTGTTTTCACTCCAAGCCAGCCTTGCTGAGCGCTGCTTCACAGGTGAGGCCGCCTACCCGGCGTTCCAGGCAGAGGAGAAAAATGCAAAGAATTCGCCTTCCTCTTCGTGTCGAAACTTGGCAGAGTCCTTGTAGGCACTTGCTCCAGTATCAAACTGGAGAAGATCACACACACATACACAAACACACCAGCTCTAAAATAACTCTGCTTTCTGCCCCGCTGGCCATATGACAGGGAGCAGACATCATCTAACAGGCAAGGCAATGATCACATCACAGACACACTTCCATATAGGACTGGAGTGATGTCAAGGCATCGAGCTGATCCACTGTGAGGTGTGCTGAAGCAATGCCTTCATGTAAAAAAAAAAAACAGCTGTTTTCACCTGACGTTATATCGACGGCAAGCCCATCTATGAAAAACAAAAATTTTCCCATCCAATATGCCAAATTTAAGAGTGCAAAACATCTACATAGCTTTGCTCTACATGTGACTTTCCCAGCTTAGTAGTGTACTTATACACCACCCATATTGCCCCCACCTGGTGTGAGGTCAATGGCCACTGAACCAACAGAGTATCTTGGACACACGTGAATCCATTCTTATGAGTCACACTCCTCCACACCACAAGAGGGAGCCCATCAGCATGTACTGCTGTAATAGGAATAGGGGGTGGTGGTTGTGTAGGGGGTCTGGTTCATAAGTCCAGCTCCCATGTCCTTCTCTGGCTGGATTTTTCAGTGCAGCACACCATGACTTTCTGAAGGTCTTTCTGTAGGCTTAGGCGGACCCAAACCTAAAGACCCCAGGAAACCGCTGCATTTCGGAGGTTTATTCCACGAGGGAAGGTAACAAGATGGAAAAGTAACTGACCAAGCAAGAGCAGGTGGCACAGGACAAGGCTTCAGAGAACTCAGGGAGCAGGCACATGGCACTGAAAGGAGCCTGCTTCAATGACTGAGTATGCTGATTAGGAATTAAGTAGGACTGGGTAATCGGTTGTGTGATGACTGGTTGCAGGTGAGTTAGAAATGTCAAAGGAGGTTGCAGGGTTTCCATCTGGTGATGCTGGGGTGGATGGTTTAACATGATCGGTCCTCAGAGCACACACACAACAAAATTCAACCCTATTAAATCTCTGGCTCCAGCATACAGCCCCGTTCACACATACAGACACACACATAAACTAATCACTCTATGAAACCTGTCCCTCTCCACGTATTCAGGAAGGCTGCCGCCCCGGCTGGGCGTGGTCTGGACATGCTGGGTACAGGAGAGGATCACTGGATGATTACATGAAAGCCCAGGAACTACATGGAGACCAAGAGAGAAAAGCAGAAAAGTCAAAGGTAGTACTAGTTTCGCATTGCCCGTACTAGAAATTTTTGCTCATAGTGATTCTCACAATCCACAGTTTATCCATTCATACAGTTGAACAGGACAGATCACAGGTACAACACTTGAATTCTTTGTATCATAAATTCCATTCCTCACCCACTGAAATAACAATTTTCTACAGGTAATGTGCAGAGATGCGATGTGATGCCTAGAGCCATAAAAGCTGAATGAGTCCAAGTTTAATACAAAAATCCAGCTTTTGATGCAATGATGCACTTCAGCAGTAGCTACTTCTCAGAGTTCAGGTGTTGCATCAGTCTTTGGATCAACATAATAACCAGATCTGGAGAACCTTCACTCTTAGACCTTCAGGCAGGTCTGCTAATGATCATGTATTGTTGCTTCAGGAAGAAAGCAGCAGAGAAAACTTTAATTAACGAACTAGAGAAACGTCAATTCATTTCGTGTTGCTGGAGTACATTCAGGCATTGTCTAAATTAGACACAAACATTATCTTTACATCAGTTATACTTAGTAGAATAAAGGATTCATATGCTGAATGCTGACTGTCATGTTTGCACAGGATTAGGATATGCTGTTTAATCAAACAGCTGTGATTCCTCACTAGATTTATCTTCTGGTGGTGGCTGGGGGCAATTTGGAGGGTTACCGCTCAAACTATCAGTGGGAAAGAAAGAGCAAGGTGGGCAATGGATAGACACAGAGGGGAAGCGGTTCTCTTCACTTGTTGAATCAGCCCTTATCACGTGGCACTCTCCTGAGCCGTGACTCACATCAGCAGGTCATGTCGGCACCGAAACCAGCCTCATTGGTTCTGGGTCTGAAGTCCGCCCCACCATTCACAAACGTCCAGCTTCCTCGTCCCAAGAAACGTATTAGGTAGAGTGCTGTGATGCACACACTGGGGGTCAGCGACGTCTCCTCCCCCCATCCCCTGGTTCGGAATTCTCAGCCAGCAGGTGGCACCACTGCCAGTGGGTGTATTACCCAGACCCCAGGTCAGCGCAGAGCTTGCAAACCCAAGTGGAACGATTGGCAGACAGGACTAACAGTGTTTATACCTCTTACCCTGGATCACACAGAGAAGATTCCTGCATACTATTGTGGTTCCCACAGACCAACGCCTCCAAAAAAGTGACAATACGCTGTGTTAACTGCCCTTGCATCCAGGTTCAGGTATCCAATACTGGAAATCTTCTACAGGATTCCCTCCCAGGTCAACCACAAAGCTTCTTGAATGTAGTTACAGATGTACACAGTAGGTACCATGTATACGAGTAGTATGGCTTCTGAGATGTTTGTGGACAATTTCAATGTTTCTGCAGATACTTAGTTAGAGATACAAGAGGCACGGTATTAAGAAGGCCCGAGCAAGTTATATTTGCATCAGACCAGACCCATCCATTGATTACATGGTTTTCTTCAAAACAAGAAACTGGACTCTGGAGAGTCAAACAAGGTTTCCATTACGCCAGGGGTTCAGGACCCACTGAAGAGAGGTTTGCCAAACAGTCTGCTTGGAGAAATATGGCGGGAGAGATTCATGTGTAGCCCTTAGCACTGAGAAAAGCAAAGTGTCCAGGTGTCCAACCCAGACAGCATGGTGGGTCATGAGGTATAAGGACGACAGTGTGTGTGTACATTTAAAAACCTATGTTGAAAACACCCAGTGTTCTGGCTGAAAAAGCAAGATTGGGCCTTGCTGCGGTTTGCTGTCATTGGGATCGGGCCCAGACAGCCTGTAAATACACTTACACACCCACAACACACACACATACGCACCTGTGCCCTGCCCCAGCCTTGCACAGCTGGTTTTTCAGAGTGCTGAATGAAGGAGACCAGGTTTGCTTGCAGGAGCATCTGGGGGACCTGGAAGGTTTTGGGAGGAAGTAGGGTGTGACTGGTGGCCTTCAGGGATGAGTCACCACCCTGAGGCACGTTTCAAAGGACTCCCCTGTCTGGGACACACAGCAGAGACTCCCTGCCAGACAGCAATGGGGGTTTTTATATTTACAAAGCTTGGCCCTGAAGATGAAACTGACAAACTGGGGAAAAATGGTCATATGCCAGTCTGGTGCTCAACTGTGACAGGATCATACGTCGTTTCTGAATTAACCATCAGCCACGAGGAGCAACAGCGGTAGACCTCTCTCACTTATGAGATCAGTCATGGAGTCAGGAGCTTACTCCGGAGACGGACGTCTACGGCTGATCCACACATTGTGAGGCCCTGTGTTCACAAACGCAGCAAGGAAAAAGCATGACTGACACACAGCCTCAAATAAAAACCACTCAGCCTCAAAAAAAAAAAAAAAAAAAAAAATACAGCTGCAGCTAATGCGAAGCTATCCACGTTTTTAGGCCGATTAGCCGCCTACAAGAGGATATGAAATGGACTGACAAAGCACTGACCAAAGGGCACGAAAAGAACAATTCCGGAATAAGAACACAGCAAAGGCACCTCACAGCAACAGAAACCTATTGAAAGAATAATCCGATTTACCTGAAGTAAAGAATATTTCTTAATAAAAATAGTAGTAAGGGGAGGCTGACTAATTGTAATAATAAACATTCATTTAGAGGAAAAAAGAACCACCTGCATTACTCACAGGCACACAAATCGGTGAACAACACTGAGAAGCTAAAGAAAGAGATACTGTGGGCACCAGGTCATGCTAGGCCTGGCTCATCTGAAGAGCGTATAAACATAGGCTAATGCTCTACACAGTAAAGCAAAAACAAGGCCGCCTTGGCCTCAGGTGAGGGAACCGCAGACCATACTAAAATTTCTACAAAAAATGAACCTAAAAGTTCTCAAACTCTAAGAAGTGCTGTAGTTGCTGTATCATGGTGGGTTGGGCCCAGTTCCACTCAAAGGAGACTTTAGTAGGCTACATGGTGATACCAGTGAGGGAAATAGTGTAACTGAGGATGGAGATGGTGAAGGTCTGGAACAGACCTTTTTCTACTTTGCAGAACAGCCCATTGGGAAGGAGATGTTGAAGGACAATATGGATGTGGAGGATGTGGTTGGCAAGGCAACTGGAAAAAATTATTATGTTATCCAGATAAACAAACCTGAAATGGTTAATGTAATCCTGAAGAAAGTTCAGGAACAACTAGAAGATTACTGGATCATCAGCTAAACCGAATGGCATCACCTGATAATTGTAATGACTGCTAGGGGTGGTGAATGCCATCTTCCACCTTATCACCTTTGATCTGTACCATTATATGCACTGTGAAATATGGCTACCTTTTACCCTCTTGATGGCGGTGGTCATTAAAGGGATTGGGTATCAGGTTTTCACCCTGAATCTTCGGTAGTTCATTCTTGGGTGCAGACCATCATCTTTCTTGCAAAGAAGGATAACCAAGAGAGGCAGAATAGAGAATATACAGGATGAGCCTTTACTAAAATATTTGGGGAGCAGGTAGCCTGGGAAATTGGAAAAGGAACATCACCAGGACAGTGGGAACAAGAGAGGACTTCTTACATTTCTTAAACATGCATCCTGACAATTGTCCTTTTTAGGCACATACAGCTAATCTGTAATCACTACCCAACAACAGATGATCAAAGGAACAGTCAACCACAGCCAATCTATTTCGTAAAAGGCCCACATCTACCTGTTCTATTTGGGCCCAGAGTGCATTATGAAGCACTTTTCTCCAGTTTGAGTATTGTGGACCGGCTCGTATGAAGGTTTCCCTCCTCTGCTGTACTGTCAGGCCAATTTGGACGTAACCTCGTGTTCTTTCCAGGGAGGTGTGGAAGGACACCACAGAGAGCAGACTCTGGGAAGGCGATCCAAGCCATACCCAAAGAGTATAACAATTCTACGATAAGTACGAACCCTGCCTCCAGCAAAAAAACAGACTGTGGGTGGAAAAGAGCAAATGGAGAATTTGGAAAGGAAGCTAGAGTTCTCCACTTTACTGCCATGGATAAACAGCCAGGACGGCGTGGCTTCTGTCTGAGACGTGAGCGGAAAGATAACATTCATATTTGTACAGACTTACTCAGGCAATCTCACTTTTCATTTCATTTAGGTTCACTCCAACAACACCAAACAGAACCCCTCCTACCTGTTGTCCCGGTAAGCTGAAAGTAAAGATTTTCACAACAGAAATAAACACATAACAACTTTAGGCACCTTTGAAGTAACAGCCCGAATTCAGTGATATGATTATTTCTTTTCTTGTCCGTGGAACATAGCAGAAATTTGTCACCACACAGTCCAATCTTATCATCTATGTTCATATAACATCTGTAGCATACTCTGAGGTGTTTTACAGACCAAAATCAGTGACATATTGCACTGTGAGCCCCCCCGTTACCCTGCCGTCTGTGTTGCACTGTATCCCTTGTATTTATTGTAAATCTGGACTATGTTTTTGCCCCCCACGCCCTATTCCCTCCCCTGCAACTCCGGCATGAGATTTTCACTGTGCTCTCCGAACACACGCGACAATAATAATAATAATAATAATAATAATAATAAAAAAACGTGATTTGATATCGCTTGTTTGACACAACTCTCAAACATAGCTTTTAACTGTTAAATACAAGACATGCATGAGGAACAAACATATTTCAACGAGTGATATCTCCTTCTACACAAATCTCTATTCTACACAAATACGTATGCTTGCGCCTTTGGTACGTCCATCCACAACAGCAGAATCATTTTTTTGCATGTCTTCCTATTGAATATCTCTTGCAAACCTCGACAAGCTCTCTAATAACACTACTATTCAAAGATGCGTGTATTTGCCCATCAGTGGATGACAAGCATCCATTGTTTTGTGCTTGTGGGATACATGAGAGACACTAAAAATACTTTCCATTAACTATGCCCTTAGAAAGAATTCAAATAATGCTTCAAATGCAACCCACTCTCCCATCTTCTAACCACTTATGCTGGTCAGGGCTGCAGCAATTTAGAAACTTTCATTAGCTTAAGTACATGTCTCTGGATGACGGTAAGAAACCAGAATAGCCATGAGACAAAGGTGCCTCGTTTCCACCGAAAAGGGAGAAGAGGCAAACTCCACCTGTATAAAGCAGAGGCAGGGTTATGAACCCACAACACTGGAGGTGTGAGACAGGCCAGTGACAAATGCAGCTGCACTTAGTAATGAGCTCCATTTCCATCAGTAGTGTAATTGTATTTCTTAAAGCTGGTAGCTATTTGTATGAATAGTAAGATTTTAAACGCTGCACAACCTCTTATTTAAGTGTAACTTTGAAATAACATCGCACCTATTTCGCTGTGAATACACGCAGAAGAGAAAGAGGAAGGTTCCCTTGGAACTCTTTAAAAGCGGCTGTTGTCGGCCACAGCCACGCCTCATAGTAATGCTGTTAACTGCACCCAGAGTACTCTAATACTATACTAAAAGTAAGTGCCCCTTCTATACTCAGCCCCCCAGCCGCTCCTTAAACCCTGAACTTCAGGTTCCAGGTACTGCTGCCTTCAAATGAGTTTCTGCTCCCGAGACCCCCAAGAAACAACATTTACCACGGTTAAATACAAAAGGTATTACAACACTTAATAGCAAATAGATATAAATATGCTACTATTCAGAGATGCGTCTATTTGCCCATTTAATGGATGACAACCACCCACATATTATACACACATACCTCATTATATAGATCAGAAAGGTTATGATTATGGTCTTGCTATATAATAAACAACATTATACCTCTTTACAATTGTAACGACGAAATGTTACTTGACTCCAGACAAACTCTCGGAACCATGAACCATCATTAAGCACATGCATCTGTAACCATGAACCATCATTAACCATGAACCATCATTAAGCACATGCATCTTTAACCATGAACCATCATTAACCATGAACCATCATTAAGCACAT
>JAACJT020016035.1:30352-41996 GCA_009936485.2 Gymnarchus niloticus | reverse complement strand
GTGGAGGGGGGCAGAGGAGCGTGGGGGTGGGCAGTGGCGGAGGGGAGGGCAGGGGGGGGTGTGGGGGGGGGGAGGTGTTTGGGGGGGAGAGGGGGGGGGGGGGGGTGTGTGCATTTGTGTACATCTTCATGTCTCTCCTGATCCCCCAATTTGTTGCTCAAGGGTAACTCAACAGCTCACCCCATCATGGGCTTCAGCCTACTCCTGATCTGTCTCTCAGAGCATGATCCGCTGGCAGGGACCCTAAAGCCATACCTGCCGAATGTTTTGGGCAGAGCTGACCTGTGGTTTCCCAGAGTACATCGGAGATAGATTGTTGACTCGGGAGTAATGCAGACCTTCTCAGTTATAGATGAACTGCCTCAGGCAAAGGTGAACATCTACCAGGCTCAGCAGTGTTGAGTTTCAGACCATGGGAGTAGCTGGAATCAAAAGTCTACTCTTGACCAAAACCACGTTATTGATTCCTATCTCTTTCCAATACCCCACCAAGGAAGGTGTTCCTTTTCTCTCCATCTTTGATGTACCCCTCACCTCAGAAACCCCCAGTTCTCAATTTTACAAGCGTCACTGCTTCAGCAGAAGCGAGCTGAAACAAAAACCCAGGAAAGGAGAGAGAAGAACAGGTGGAATGTCAACAGTAGTCCCAGGCTGACGTTGTTCTGCGTTCCACATCAAACAGATATAATAAACCTCTTGTTTCCTAGCTACAGCTGCTGATGTCTCCCCAGAAGTGGGACATTGCTTGATAAGGACACCATGGTGAAAATGAGAAATGGACATGAGAGCTTAAATCCGATGTCTGTGCACACACACACACGCACACACACACTCAGTCCACATCAGTGTACTCCTTAACTCCCCCGTTGTTGTACATTCTCTGACAGTATACACAAAAAGATGGTTGTAGCTCTCATTTTCTCAGCAGGGGTTTGCAGTGGTACATCTTCACCTGAATAGTATCAGTAGCAGTGGGCTGCAGTATTTATTACCTACCTGCCAATGTCAGGTCATCTGGATCTATCAGGCGCTTAAATTGGGATTCTTTTTTTTTCTTTCTGCCTTAATTAAGAAAAGGCTTCTAAGACCCCTCAATAAAGAAGGGGCATGAATGTGCAGATTAAATGTAATGTAATGTAATGTAGATCATTTAAATCGTTAGGGACTTGTGTTTATCTGATATTCACTGGTACCGCCCATGGAGAGGAGAGTAACGAGTCACAGGTTCAGAGAAAACACTCATGGTGGATTATGGGCTGGTGCTCGAAACAGCTAAGATCTGAAAAAGAACAAGAACCAGCAGACACTGCAGACCCCCCACTGCTGATCCAAGTATTTAAAAAAAATCACTGGACATTTTATTGCACCCATGTAAAATAAGTCATTTTCTCAAGGGTATACTGCCAATTCCTGTTGGATATTTAAAAAAATCCCTTCCTGGCCCTTCAGTCTCAGTTTCATATCCCTGAAGCCTACTTCATATTTCACTGTACATGTACAATCAATGGATAAGTGCACTAGTGGGAATTTTCAGTAGATGGCAATGCAAGATTTAAAGGAAGAGATGATGAAGAAGGAGTAGAAGAAGAGAGTATTCGTCATGAGCAGCTATGTGAGGAAGTGCAGAGGCACATTTATAACTTGTTACTCAAGATGACAGAACTGAAGCAAAAGCAGATTGCTCTCGGTCACCATTATCTGAGCGTTGATGTATGCTTCTGCTTTAGCTTCATTCAGACCGTGAGGACAACATGCGCCCCCTGCTGGTCTGGTGGAATATCATCACCGCCGACCACAAATTTCCATGTGCACTGACAGATGTAGTATAGACACACAGGTCCGCACGTTCGACGATGTTTTGACTATGAATGAGCGAAATGAAGTATGAACTTGGCTTAATGAATACACCACCTGTGTGCACTTGCAGCCCTTGCATTGATTTCAGTCATCGAAGATAATTTGCTTTTTATTTGTTTTTCTGAAAATGCACTGACCTTTTCAGCACATTTTTTCTCTGACTTTTCTGTCAGCTGCAAATTACATTTCAGAGGTCTGGAAATATGTCATGGTATTCATTGTAATCTCCTGTCATAACTGTAATTTAATTTAGGGAATAAAAAAATCTCTGAATCATTCCATCAACTGGTACATTTTAAATTGGAGGGATGTGTCCGTGGATTTTAACCCAAAGGACGAGAGTAAATCAGTGGGACCGTCACAGACTGCTACAGTCAATGTGGAGCCGCAATCCAAAGATGGTGAGTTCACAAGTGCCAGTGTGAACAGGGTTTAATAACCAACAAAAGGAATAAATAGACTTTGTCCTGAATGCAAGGGAATGAACTCAAAAGCTAAACCATACGAGACAAAGGCTAAAATCGTAGGCACAAGGCAGACAGGCATGCCAAGGCCTTCTCAGTCTACAAACCAGGAATCAGGAACCTAGGAGTTAAAACAGGACACGTAACGCTCCTTACAGACTACACAGGACTATGTAAATGATTCTAACCAAACTAAACCGGGAAAACAGAACAAATCAAAACCAACAACTGCAAGAGGAAGAGAACAACAAAACAACAGACACTCAACCCAGATAAAAGGGGATTCAGGTGAGACACATGAGGATAATCAGGGCAAAAACCAACTCTTGGGGATCCAGAGTGCTGGTGCGTATGTGACAGGTACAAAGTTACGATACACTTTACAATTCATAGATTTATTAGGGATGATAGTGCACCCACTTTCAGGAAAGCTGACAACATCCCTACCAACTTTTACACATGTATAATTCAAGCAGTTGTTTTGGTTATCTACCAGTTTTCAAGCCAAACCAATGCTCTGGTCTCAAAACCACACCAAGCTTTAAATCCAAAGAAGAAATCATCTGGTTCTAGCTGCCTTTCCCTCCTCTTCCTCACACCATGCCCAGCTGCCTTTTAACGTCTGGCATTATACTTTGTTAGTAATGCTTGGAACAGCAATGCTCCATAAACACACTGCTAATCCAGTTCCTCGCCAGTCATGTGACTGATGTTGGATTCTAAGCCGTTGTTCCAGAGGCGTAGGGTTAAAGGGATGAATGCCACAGACAACAGGACAGTGATCACATTTTCCAGGACTGATAGGAAATAATCTCGTGTTTTTAGTTTTATATTATTGTACAACATTATTAATACGTCTTATTTAAATTTATTTAAATTGACCCCACCATCCAAGTATTATAAACCCCCACAGGCTATGCATATAGGGGTACAATACTGTTTAATGCATTGACATATCGATGCATATACTTAAAATTTATTTCTGTCAGTGCAAATAAATTACTGACCACAAATGTTTGAGAAGCATTTGGATATTTCCACATTGTGTATCTGTAAAAATTTCTAGTTTTTACTTAAACAATAATCAGGCCAAATGGAACATGTCCTTGGATTTTGTTTCCTATCCACAATATTAATATTTTTCCCATTTCAAGGGGACCGGGACCAGCACCAGTACAGTGTTTTTTGGTGTTATCAGCGAGCTTTTTGGAGTTTAGAACCTATCCCAGACAGCACATGGTAGAACATAGGGGTACACCCTAGACTAGATGCCATACTTACAAAAACAGTCAAACACAAAAAAAATGTTTCAAAAATAAGGAACATCCTTTGACAACTGATCGGTAGCAAATACAAAGGCTGAGGAAGAGAGGTGGAACACTCCACGTGAGGACTGTGTACTGAACAGAAGATCACAAGGCCGCGCCAGTAATAAGGTAGATGAGTAATGCAAATTTTCCATAATTCTGAATTTTTACTACTGACCTTGTAGAATAATTTGTGTGGAAGTCCGAGAGTACGTAATTCACACATCACCTAAGCAAAGCTGTCTCTGTATATAACTGTGACATCAATTATAGCATGTTTATAATATTTCATCCCAGAAAATGGGTCACTAATTTAGCTTCCATTTCAAACATGTAGGTTTACATAAATCTGTGATATACGGCTCCTTTCTCGAGACCACTGCTACTAGTTACTCACTGTGCATATACAACTCATCTTATATTCTGAAGACAGATGCTAATTCAAGCTTCCAATCTATTTTCAAAGGTCCAAGAGCAATCCCCCATGCCCCTAGTATTTTAAGTAAATGCCATTTTTTGAAAAATTCTTCTTTATGCTACCACTACATTTTCCGCTGCTTGCCATAAATTTAAATTTGGCATTATAACCACCTCAAACCCAAAAAATTCCTCAACCTTGTAACCGATAAATTCTCAGAAAAGAAATCAAAAATAAAGATGAAAAAAATTCTGTATTGATTTGTGTAGCAATTACTGGTATTGCTGACTCATGCACTTTCCAGATCTTGTTGATAATTTTGATGCGGCCTGCTAATGCAGTTATGAATCATATTTATATTGCCATTGCTTGTTATTTTGATGTTTCTAACGATGCTGAATGCTTCGGTAATCTTTACTCAAGTATTTTAATATTTTTATTAGTAGTCAGTCGATTCATGTTTTTAGTCTCGATTAATCGCACATGAGCTTGTAATTCATCAAGATTAAACTGCATTTAATATAGCCTAGGCTAAACTTATGAACGTAAATTATTATATAATATTATATATGCTATTATATAGCATTATATAATAATGCTAACTATATTATTTAATTCTGTCTCATCATAGGGTGTCCCCTGCCTTGTGCCCTAAGGCTGCCTAGGAAAGGCTTCAGGACCTCCTGCGACCTTGCATAGGATTAAGCGGCTTGGAAAATAGATGGAAGGGGGGATATATTAAATTCTTTAAGATAAAATATACAACACAACTTGAAGTAATGCTGACCAAACGCTAAAAGAATCAATTCACAAAACAATTGTGATTTCCTTCTCTAGACTTGACAGTCATTAAGTGACTGAAACCAGCAGTTACAGATGCCAAACAATTTGGAATCATTGACAGGAGAAAATTGTGAGATTAGATTACGTCATTTTATTTTTAATGTATTAAGGTTTTTACATTAGTTGCAAGAAATAATGCACTAATATAAACAGCATGAATACTGATACATTTTACTACATATGCATTAAGATAGACTTTGTGTGTGGTTTGTTTTGAAGAAATTTGAAATTTCCAAGTGTTGAATATGATATTTTGAAAAATATCACATTTATCACTCAAAGTACTTTTAAGCTTTAGCGGTATGTTCGATTTTGAACATACAATAGCTGTTTTATAGCTTGTAGACCCAAAGATTGAGGTTTGAGTTCCCCTCACTCCTGGTCCCCAGTGAATTTGCTATGATACATAGCCTGGGGCTTGAACATTCTACGTGTGTCTTTTCCAGTTTAGTTTTCCCTTCAGAAAATTATCTGTATTATAATCCAGTAGTCAGCAAGTAAAATGATTACACAGAGATTCAAGAAAACAAATTCATTCAGTGACCCATAGGTATGCCAGGGGAAACATTTTGAGGATGATTTCATAATTGAAAAGATTAACTTTCACTGACTTGGGCAGAACCAGTTCACTTATTTACATAAATTACCCCTCATGCAAGGCAACTGCTACCTATGGATAACCTAGCTTGTTGTGTGCTGCTAATTGTGGCTAGCATAGCTTGCTGTGAACTGCTAACTGTGGCTAGCCCATCTTGCTGTGAACTGCTATCTGTGGCTAGCCTAGCTTGCTGTGAAGTGCTATCTGTGGGTAGCTTATCTTGTGTGATGGTACCTCTGACTAGCCTAGCTTGCTGTGTGCTGCTAACTGTGGCTAACCCATCTTGCTGTGAACTGCTATCTGTGGCTAGCTTGCTGTATACTGTTCTCTGACCCTAAAACTGACACTCCTGTTTGATGTTATTTGCTGGGTAGTCTAGTTCTCAGTGTGCTGCACCTAGTCACTACCTATCACTATTGTCTAGCTTGCAATTTGACACATTGTGACTCAATTTACTGTTACACTGCACTTCCCAAGAACGCAACCCCTCTTTAAGGCAAATCACAGCCAGCAAGTTTTTAAAATTTCTTTTAATCTGTTGGGTTAAGTAAAACATCAAGCCGCTTTTCCACTTCCTTTAGCACCAAATACATCCATTATTTACCGTCAAAAACTCACAAAGGGCTGTTGTAAATGTAGTGTATGTTTATGTTCATGTCTGACACCATGTCTGACAGAAAAGTTTGCCCTAATGGAGAAGCAGTCTAGTCTTTCATGCTCAGTAGATTGTCCAGCAAGCAAAATGACCCCTTCCACTGACTGTGTTACATTACTCAGACACAGGGTGTGGATCTTGCAGTTGCAATGTCTAGAAGCATCTTTGCCATGCACCTTTTAATGCAATGCAAAAACAGTCCCCCAAATTTCAAAAGACCTGTTTTAATCACTTGTAGTTAGGGCATGCACAGTCAAATTAGACCTGACAGACCCACTCCTGTTTCTGGGACAAATCCTGCAAAACAAAAGACCAAAAATCCCAGTGTAATTCTGTGGGCTTCCTAAATTTATTCATGGGCACGTTTATTTGGACGTTTGTTTTGCTTCTTTGATGTTTCACACCAAATTGAGCATCAAAAACTAATGAAGATGTAAAATTCCTTTCTTTCTAAAAAACTGGTGAAGACATTAATGTGGTTGACTAGGACCACGTCCTGAAGTCTGGCCTGCATTCCGTACAGTTTTGCGTTACTCCACTCTGCAGGTTAAAGGTAAGTCCGAATGAAACGGGTCAGCGCTGGAATTTTCACACGTACCATCTGAAGAACATTCCCTGTGATGTATTTTTAATGCAGGAAGCCACATAAGCTGGACCACTACACTCTTAAAGGAAATGCGATCTTGGAATAATGGGGTCTCTCCAGAGACTTGTGGTATTGAATTCCTGGGCGCTCCGCTTTAAGCTGAATTGAATCATGCAATATATATATATTATATATGTATATGTATATATATATATATATTTTTTTTTTAAGCAAAGTAAAGATAATTATGCTTCATGGTTAAAGTATTAAATAATCACCAGGTGCTGAAACATCCAGAAACTTTTAAGTCAGAGAGTGACATTTGTGGTTCATCAGGAACATTGTGTAATTGTAAATGTCTGAAACTGTTCATGTTCAGAACATACAAATAAGATGTATTTACCCTCTCCAGTCTGGCACAGCTTAAATTTCCTCTTCAGAAGATAATTTTCTGCCCATTCTCAGTTACAAATTGCCAGTTTGACAACAGCGGATGAATGCGTGTATTTGGCGGGAAGTTGGGGGAGGTTTCATCTATCGCAAGATGTGAGGAACAAGTAAGACAAACACCATGTTTCTGAAAATGACACATCTCAACTTGTTGTTTGTTAACAAACACTGTGCCTCCCTCCTTTATGTGTCACGCCCTCTACTGGCCAGTCACAGCCAGCCTACTTCCTCTCCTTCTTCATCAGACCTGTGCACAATTAGATCGTGTCATTTAGCTCATCAGATCGGCTCCCTCTTTGTGAGTTATTGAGTGTTGTCACTCTGCTGAGCACTATTTCCATGTCTAGTTACTGCTCCTGTGTGCTTTCCCTTCTGTCTTCTCGATTGCTGGCTTAGGGTTTTGGCTTCATTTCCTGATTGGCATTTTCTCTCTTGGCTTTCTGACATTTTGCACTGTGATATTGCGTTACGTGTTTTGGATTTCACATTTGGATTGGGACAGCTGTATTTGGCTTGATCTGTTCCTCTCGACCTCTCACTGACTTTACCATATTCGGTTCCTGTTTGCTGCTACTAATAACCCTAGTACCTCTACACTTAGATCCAGTCTGTATCGAATCACTACGTTAAGTGCTTGATAGTTTATGACTGCCCGAGCTCTGCCGATCACAGCTTATTTTCAATGTATGTCCTGTTGAGAGATACCAAGGGATAACCCTCACTGGTGCAGAAGGCGATATGGAATGTACAGACCTTTTCATTTGGTTCATCTATACCGGTCAGCTTACATGATGGACGTGTCAAATAGCTTGTCACTAAGAGACACAGTTAAACCCAAAATCTTCAGATGTAAAAATCCTTACCTGGTTTCTGGTGACCCAGACATGCACACATATCCATGGGAATGTTAAAAACTGCTCAGTTCAGTTTGGTTGTTATGCAGTTACATCCTTCAAAGTCAGGAAAAAGGTGAAATGATGCTCCAGCAGAACGGGGGGGGATTAATTAACCACAGCCATTCCCAAGAGAGAAACCATCCTCACTGTTGTCTAACTGGCAGGTGAGGCACAGTTTACCTCATGGCACATGGGATTTAGAAGAAAAGAGCTCCTCCAGTTGGGACGCTAAGCAATGTGGAACAAGGCCAGCTCTCTGTTTGCACTTGTACAATTTGGCGAGACTCATGAGGTGGGCATGTGTCAGTGGCTGCGAAAGACAAGACTGTGAAGCGGCAGCTATTGTGATGTGAATGAGAGAGCATACTACAAAGCTCCAAGTACGGCTGGCATGCCGTACTCTGTAAGGCCAGCAGGTGGCATAGTATTTAAAGACATATGGACCTTGATATCACACAGCCTAGAGAAGTGTTATATTTAGTCCTGCTCTGGACCAGTACTGGATAGCATGGTAGCATAGCGGGCAGCACTTTTGTCTCACAGCCCCTGGGTTGGGGTTTTGAATCCTGCCCGTATTCCTTCAGTGTTACCTCTGCTCTGCTGGTATGGATTTTTCAGCTTCCCATCATGTTGTGCAGATTTCAGTCCAGATGCTTTCATTTCTGTCCACAGTCAGACAATTTGCAGTTAGGCCAGTTGGAATAATCACCACCTCTACATTGCACCTAGTGTCTGTATGTTGCCCTGAGATGGACTGGCTACCCCTCCAGAGCTGGGTCCTCAGCCCCCCTCGTCCATTTATATTTGGAATGTGCACAAAGTCGTCAGCTCTCAAAAAATATATCTCACTGCCAGCCAGGGCCAGAAACACCTTTTAATATTCAGGCTCTCCCAGGAGGGGGTCTGGTTCACCCCTACCCTACTTGGTCCTGCTGAGATCAAATCATAGCTCATTACTGCAGTAACCGTAGTGACATTCACCCCCCCCCCAGAACTGCATGCCTGGAACACCCCGAGCCGCTTCCTCATTATGCCTGCCTGTCATCAATCCGCAACAGCTCCTGGATACGTAGGTGATGTCGGGACTCACCTCTTCACAGCATTCAGAAGCCATTTTGCGTGGGCTGTGGGGGGGGGAGGGGGGCATCCCCTAAACCTTCAACCCCCATCCACCCCCCCCACCTTAGACATTTTTCCTCCACCCAGCTCTGCTCACATATGCATGCGGAGCTTGCCGATAAATTAGCTATGGTTTTCATGGCCTGTTGTAAATACTTCAGCAACAGAGCAGGTTGAAGGGCAGAGATCTGCCCCCCCCAACCAGGTGGGCCCACTACCGCCACGGCTGGTTGACTGGCAGCCCGGCAATGGGAATCAATAGTCTCCCAAACGTCCTCATTACAGCAGTGTATGCTGTAACCCAGGGCGACAGGCCAATGAAATTTTAACAGCGTTACGGGGAGCAGAATTGGGATGGCCGTCAAATATGTTCTTCAAGATAAACCAAGCCTATGTACGGTCTCACTATCGGAGCGAAACATTCTTTATTTATTCATTGAAATTGTCATTTGCTTTCTCCCGGTAAAAATTGGCTGGATGGGTCCAGAACGGTTGCCCTTCTTAACCGATATGAACCATTAGATCTTCCCTAAGCAGATGCCTTTATACAAGGTGATGTATGTCAATTATACCAGTCACTCCAGAGAGAAACAGGGAGAGCTGGGGCTAGGGCCTGCCTTTGAGTTCCTCTTTCTCCGGTGTTGACCTCTGAGTTGGCTCCTTCAAAACAAATATGACTTTCATTGTACCACATAAATCTATAATAATAACATAAGAGTTCCTCAGTGACTGCAACTGCAGCAAAACCATAAATCTCTATGTTTCTTAACCAGGAGTTGCCTGTTGGCTAGCAAATGTGGCCACTAAACATAGTCTTGTGAAGCATGTGTGATGTATGTTTAGCAGAAACATGGTTTGTGTTTACATTATGTCAGGTAATGTCACGGTGCTCTGACGAGCCCTGCAGGGAAGCTGGAAGGCCAATGAGACTATTGAGCTTGCCGTCCTGCTGCAGATACATTGATGAGCTGGACGAAATAGCGACGGGGGAATTTCTATGCTGTGTTTTTTATTGTCATGTTGTATAGTTGCGGTTATGAAAGATGATCACTTATTATATGATTTACACCGGGAACCTCCCATTCCAGTATTTCCCTGAGGGCCTGAAGGAGGGCTGATGTTCCTACACTGGGAACGAGAAACCAGGCATCTGTTTCTAAGCGAAAAACAGGTAGAGTAGTTGTGGTGTTACAACACAGAGCGAAATGCAGATATGGAATATGGAATATGTCACATGGATAATAAAAAAACAAGTAAATAATAAAACAGATCAGGCCTGAGCAAATGTGCCACCTGACTCTGTGGTGTAAACATAGAGTCGGGAGTTTAAATGACTTTTTATAGGGGGGCCTTAAATGAAGGTCACAAAGAGACTGTGAGTAAATGTCAAGTTTAATGGCAGAAGACCTCCCTCGCTCTGTTTGTAGATGGTTAAAGAGTTACCCAGTTTGCAGTGGGGTGTGCTGTTACCTGCTTCCCCAAACAATACATTCTGTTGGCTAATGGGTTACGGTAAATGATTAAAAAAAAAAAAAAAAAAAAAAAAAACTACAGGTGATGCATTAGCTACGTACATCACCTATCCATCATATTTTAAGCAATTAACTGATGCTCTTATCTGCATGGCCAAATGTGGTGAAAAATACAGGCCTTGCAGTGCTCATGATGTTCATGTTACTAATGGTACATTAATAATTAGAGCGTTTTTGCACAATTACAGCTGAGGGAGAGGTCTTAATTTAATTTAAAGGCCAAGATGGAGTCTAAAGAGCCTGCATTTGCTTTGTGACACAGGGTGTGGATGAGATACCCTCACCCACCGTCAGGGAACGGCAGCTGACACATTAGATTCTACCTATTGACAACAGATTAGGGAGCCACAGACATAAACTGACATGTCAGAACTTGTTAAACAAACAATGTCTGATTAGCTGAAAACAGCCGTTAGCTGAGAGCTGTGAAACACAATCCGGTACGAATAAGGAGACGTTAGGGAAAAACACTCTGGCACCTCATTAGCTTCAGAGGAACGATGCATTTAGCTCTAAACCGGAAAGGAACAATCAGTGAGAGGCTGGGGAGTAGCTACAGATAGGGGTAATTACCACAGCTGGGGTATTCCTCTGCTGCTGGAGATTATTCCTGGGAGATCAACCCAGCAGAGGCCATCACAGGCAAAAATGACATGAAGCCAAAGGCAAGACTGTACTGGCCCTAAGTTCTGTATAGGTGTGTGGGTGTATGTACACACACATGAATTTTCTATTCTAGCCTTGTAACCCAAACACTCTAGCACTGTAGCCTTGTAACCAAACACTCTAGCATTGTAGCCTTGTAACCAAACACTCTAGCATTGTAGCTCAAACACTCTAGCCTTGTAACCCAATCACTCTAGCCTTGTAACCCAAACACTCTAGCATTGTAGCTCAAACACTCTAGTCTTGTAACCCA
>JAACJT020016035.1:0-22177 GCA_009936485.2 Gymnarchus niloticus | reverse complement strand
CTGTGAAAGAGGAGCACTGGAGTGGAGGATCCTCCGGGTAGACACGGCAACCTCCTGTGAAAGAGGAGCACTGGAGTGGAGGATCCTCCGGGTAGACACGGCAACCTCCTGTGAAAGAGGAGCACTGGAGTCAATTAACAGTCCTCTCTTAAAATTTCAAATCTAATGAGACGGAAACAGCTGCTCCTGAATTTTAAAAGACGTCAGGCCTAAAGGACTCAAAGATGAGAGGACTTCTGATTGATCAAATAGACAAAATATGTGAATCAAAGAGATTAAGCATGCTAATCTTCCCCCCACTAAGAGATAAAGGAAGTCTATCTCAATAACAAAAACATCCAAATTTAAAAAAACAGCTCCAATTCCAGAAGGTGAGAGGACGACACAGTGAAGTTACTCAAAGGAGGAGCACTTCCTTCCATTTTTTCCTCTTTTAGCTGCAGTTATTGAGTGACTCGCCTTTACTACACAGTACTGTATTAAAAGCCAATTCAGACAGATTTCACCCGCAGATAAAGCCCAAGCACGTAACGTCTGCACGAACAACATATTTTGCATGATTCAAGGCAGAGCAGCATTTTGCAGATGTGTTATCCAAATGTCAAGAGCTCTACAATCACTCCCTGCATTACTTATTAAATCTTGGATATTTGACTAGCAAACTTTCTATGGCCATGACTCTCAATTTGTGAAACTGGTCACTTATCACTCTGCTTAATTTTATTTTTTATTGACTTTTAATTAGATTTAATTGCATGCACTTTAAACCTCAGCATGAGCATTATACTGCAGTATCAAGACAGGTGTGTCAGTTAGCTGGTTAGGGATTTGTGGCTGTGTCTGGAAGGTCATGGGTTCAAGCCCCATGGCTGGCAGAGTAATCGTATTGTTGTTGGACCATTGAGTGCGCCCCTTTACCCCAATTGCTCCAGGGACATTGGCCGAACCTGCTCTCTGACAACAAAACAATTTTCCTCACCTGGTTGTCGCTTTGGACAAATGTATCTGCTAAATATGAAAAGGAGACATGTAAAACCTTCAGGGGAAATTCAAACTGAGCAAAGCAGACTGGGACCATTTGAAAGTGCTGGTATGAAGTGCTGGTGGAGTGTAAGTGTCAAAGTGATGTGATTCTTGAGAGACACAAACGAGCAGCCCACAGAAAACGCCCTAAGGGTGGTATCAGAACCCAATGCTTCTTCAGCTCTGTTTTTTCCTTTTCATGAACGATGCAGGGAGCCCCTTTGCGCAAACCCAAAAACGGTCTGTTCAATTTATCTATTCCACTCAAATCTAATCTTCTGTTTTGATTTCACGTGTAAATGTGCGCCGTTTCTTTTGAATGGGTACTGGAGCTGGATTACAAAGGCGTTAGGCCTATTTTAACCGTCATGATTCGCAATGTTTCGGGCGTGAAAGTCAAAATGATTATTTAAAAAATTCTGTTTAACAGAAGGCATAAGTGGATGTTTTTCAGCATGTATTTTACAGCTTTGAGCGAATGAAGTTTGGTATTGTCAGACCATGTCTAAAGTGGCTACACCTGGCAACTGCAAAAAAGCTGACCAATTTTCATTTCTGTTGGGGAAGAATTTTAGCATTAAACTGACACAACATAACTGAGATCTGTCAATGGGCTTCTTTTTGAGAGAACATCACATTCTCATCGGCATTTTGTAAGTCACATGTTTTGTGTGCTCCAGGCCTCTCCACATTATCTTATAGATGCTGAAATAGATTTTCAAAGTAGTTTTAACACCTTTTCACGTAAACAATAATGAATCACCCTGCAACCCTCTATTAAGATTTAAAGGAAATAGAAATTAAATATAGCAGTATTTTGAGCAGTGACAAATGACCATAAAGTATAGTGTAAATCATAACCAGAGTGAAGCAGGATGCTTCATTGTTGAAAATTACTCAAATGACTCATGATGAATCGTGCTAAATGCTGAAGGCGGGGTATTCACAAACTGACAACGTGTAGCTTAATATCTCAAACTCTACGAACAACTATTACTTACGTAAATCTCACTGTTGATCATATTCTATATTGGGATATCAGGACAGACTGGAAAATGTATTTTGCGTGTGTGTGTGTGTGTGTGTGTGTGTGTGTGTGTGTGTGTGTGTGTGACCTCAAGCCTGGGGAAGCTACAGCTGTCAAACTGTGATGGAGGCTTATGGTTTGCATAACAACTAACATTTAATGCAAATTTTACATCTCGTGTTTCAGTTCGCTAACCCACTGCTGAGGAACACACTCGTGGCTGAGCTAACCCAATCCATTTTAAACATCTATACATGCGCACGTTCAAGCCCTATCATTGATTATTCTCATAAATACTCAGTTAACAAAGGCATACACAGATATTCATTATATCACTTTTGGGGTTAACATTTTGTTGTATTTGTATTTCCGAGTGGGCGGCCAAAATCAGAATGCTACGCGTACAGTGGATTAAAATGCCCACTAGCATATTCTTTAATTTAGTCCATCTGTCTAATACCTGCTCTACTTGCCTGATCTCTCTCCCCCAGCTCGGAAAACGCACCACCGTGTAGCGGCGTCCTGACAACCTGATGGCAGGGTCCGGCACAGACCGTCATTACCTCTGGCTTTTTTTCCGCCAGCCATTTTCCCATCCCTGGAGTTTCCCTTTTGCTTTTCATCCCCCCCCCCCATTAGTTTCCTTTTTTACCTCCCTGGGGCTCGTGGCTGTTAACCCTCCGTTGCCAGTGTGCATCTTTGCTTGTGCCCTGCCACCATATCTGTATGTATATAGGGGAAGTGCCTGGTGACTGGTTCTGAATTATTTTAGAATAACCTTAACCGCTATCCCCCAGTCCTTTTTCAAGCTGGAAGCTTATTCCAGGAAGTACTGAAAAGGAACCATGACTCCTTCCGAATGGGTCCATCACGGGGATCAGTACAATAGTTAAGGCACCTCTTAAAGGGCTATACAAGCATCAGAGGGCAGATTGTGGATCCTTTGGAAAAATGCCTTGAAACCATGTACTGATTTTGGAGAAAAAAAAGGCATTACTAGAAAGAAGCAATTAATTATTATTTTTTTATATACCCTTACTATCTGTCCTCAGAGTTGAGCACCTGTTCTTTGTGCTTTTTATCGTTATTTTTTGTACGTAGCAGTGTCCCTAAACATCTGTAAATAATTGAATTGAATTGAAAAAATTGAATTGAATTGAATATGAAATATACGTATTATACGAATCCCCTAAATAACCAACAGGAAATGGTGAATAACTTTCTTCTGTGGATTTACATTGAACCAAAGACTGCCACAACTACACAACGACATTCCATATCACACACAGAGCTGTCCTGAGACCCCCCGTTAACCACCCAATGCCAAAGCTTACGTTAGAGCTACCGTTCCTTTAAGAGTCACCCATGGCATTTTCGTGTTGTTTATGTGGCAAATGTCTTACCGCAAGCATTTTGGTGCAGCCAAGAAGTGCTTTCTGAGGCACAGTCCTAGATATGGGCTTTTAAGAATTAGGCCACTGCAGTCTATTGTCATGCACAGAAAATTCCAGCAGTACCATGTCCTGGAGTCAACAAATTCTGTTACCCCTGTACCTCACGTCTCATCACCTCCTCCTCATCAACCAATGCAGTCGAGGTAAGTTTGATGGGGCCTTAGCTGAGATTTTACAGCTAGATATTAATGTTCCTATGACTTTATGATATTTAATTTACAGGACCTGTACAACTGCATGCAGAACGTGCAATCCAGAATGTGCCGGGTCACTTATTTTATTATCGTTTAGTTGTTTGTTTATTACCTTGGCAGGCAATTTAATCAAAACAAGTTGAGTGTCTAATGTTTTAATCATTTTTACTGATTCAAAAAGGTGATTTTGTTCTGGTAGAAAGCCGGCAAAGTACTTTCAAGGGCACAATGCTGAGTCCAGAGCTTTAACCACTGCACCACCTGCTGCCTGGAAGGTGTACAGCATGTATGGCTTCAGTTTACCCCCTGACTTAAGTCCCCCCCACCCCACATTCATTTTCCTGCCATCCAACCATAATATTGTGTGTAGGAACAGGAGTTAATGGTTGAGGTGTGTCTTAGTACAGAGTTATCAGATCAAGTCCTGCATGATTGTATATGCTGGTTTTCAACCAGTTGGTGCTTGATCAGCTAAACTGTTTAGGATTGTGTTTCTTTGATGCTATTGAATTACAACAGTATTTCTTGAGTAGTGGGGAAAGTTTTGCTAAATGGAGGTTATGCTACTGAGAGGTCTGTTTGGTATGAAGATTAGCGTATATTACACAAGTTCCTGTCATTTTCATTCTTTTCCACTCAGTTTTTCTTTTCCAGTAATTTACTCTTATTCTGCTCTTTTTGGTTTTCTTGCTTCTTTGTAGTGATGGGACAAATTCGGCCCCAAAACCCCGTGGTGGGTGGCAGTATTCTGAACTAACCAATCAATGTTAGCGCTCAATGAGGCCTCAAAAGCCATGGTGGGTAGGAGTATCCCAAATGATCAATCAATGCCAGTAATAGCCAACACTGATTGGTTGTTCAGGATGCTCCCACCCACAATGGGTTTTGAAGCCTCATTTGTCCCATCACTATTCCTCCGTCAGTTGGTGCCTGCCTGCGCCACAACTTCTTGCTCTACAGTTCTCTGGTGTACACTCACAGCATATTAAATTTTCCAGCACATTCCATCTGCTTTCTCTATCTGCACATAGAGCCCTGACTAATTATTCTCTTACTTGTAAAGCAAATTCAGGCATTATTTCCTCAAGAAGGCACTGACCCAATTCAGAAACAAATTCAACTTTCTTCGCAATACAAGAAGTCATGCTGCTAGAATCTTCTGAATAACCAAAAAGCATAGGGTGTTGATATCATTTTAAGATATGAACTATTGCTGGACGGCTACTAGGCTACTGCTTAAAATCCTAAAAGGGCCTTTCTGTTGTACTCATGAGCATAGTTATTATCCCTAACTATGCACTTTTTACACAGCTTTATATAGCTGAACAGGAAGATGCAGATGATGTTAAGAAAATATTTAATCAACTGCTGTTATACCCATGTACATCAGTCTTTAACTTTTAAAAATCTAGCCCCCCCAGCATATAAACTGGACCAATTACTCAAATAGGGTCAGTACAATGATTTTCATCCATCCATTTTCTAAGCACTAACCTGAAGCAGGGCCACCTGAAGCAGATCCCCAGCAGCACAAAACTGGTTTCCATCCTGGATGGGATGCCAGTCCATCAGAGGCCACATATATGATCTCCAAGCAATTTAGAAAGACTCCTAATCCTAACGGCAAATCTGTAAATTGCAGAGAGGAGTCAGAGTAGCTGGAGGAGACCTAGAAAGCCCAGGGAGAACATGCAAACTGCACAGACACATACTGAGTTTGAGATGGGATTCAAACTCCCTACCCTGGAGGTGGGAGACAGTAGTGAAACCTCCTGAGCCACCCCTGAAAATAAAAAAGCATGTTGGTCCACTTCCTCTTACAAACCAGCAAGCTAGAATTGAAAAAGAAAGGGAGACATGAGTGTTCTGACCTGGGTGTTCATAACCAAGCCAGTTCATACCATCATGAGCTAAAACAATGACCTCAGGCCACTCAGGAAAGTACCCCCTGGTATAATACATTCTGAAAAAGCTGGTGGCACCCTTGCTGTTTTTTAGCCTGAAATGTCTGTTTAAGGTGCATTCCCCTTTAAGAAACAGGTACAAAATAGAAGGGACTGACTTGGGGGGTATTGCCACTTTGTTTATCTTATTGCTTTTATACATTCCCATATTTTTATTGTTTGTGTGATTTCCATTGTTTATGCTATTTTTGGCTGGAATTCCCAATTACAGCACCCTTGAGTGTTAAAATCATCAACACCATCATCATTATCCCCATTGTCATCTTCAGTTCTACATTTTGAACTATAGCCCTCAGGCAGATTGCACCTTCCCAGAAGCCCTTGTCAATATGACTCGGACTCTGTGATTGAGTACTTCAGGTGCGTTGTTTGTTTGGATCGTACCCATGCTGTCATTGTCTAACAGGTACCAATTGCATTAAGCATCTTTTCATGTGCACTGCAGCTCCTTTACTGTGGTGGGTTGTATATAGACAGTAGGTATTGTGAATCATTTGGCCATTTAGCCAGCTCGCACCCATTACACTGTAAGCAGATAACAGGGCTACCAAGCAAGTAAATGACCCCACCTGCGGGTGATCAAAATGTTTCCCTCGCTGAAGAAAATGTCTTGTTTGGTGTGTACAATCACTCAGCGCAATATTGGATATATTATGATGCCTATTATAATACCATACACTTTCCAGGCTTGTTTGTGTACTTTCAGTTTTGTTGTCTCATGTATAAAGCCATCATTAAGTTAAGTCCTGGGAAAACTTCTCCTAAGATATAATTTAAAAAAAAAATTGAAAAATTGCATAAGATTGTCATGTTGGTATCTCCCAATGACTCACTGCTATAAAAAATGAATAATGTACCAGATAGTGTTGGAAGGGACAATCACCTCCATGCCCACCCCAAGGGATTGAATTAATCATGTGATCTTGCCTTTGGCCCAAGAGCTGAGTAACCAGGAGGCCATTTCCTGTTGAGGGGAAGCTCGTTAATTAGGGTCACCTGGGTGGGAGCAGGAGGGACATGCTTTGCATAGGAGGGCAATTATCAAATTAAGTTGAAAACACAGACACATATGGACAAAATGAACCTAGAGGAGCTAGGCTTGTAGGTGTGTTGATGTTGAGCACTCCTACCCTCCCACCAGGAAAATAATTAATCTAGCAGGGCAAAGGAAGTCATGCATTCTCTGCGTAGATCTGTCCTTCCTCGAAATATGCAGATTTGCCCAGAGACTGGTCATTGTTCTCTGCTGGTCTAATGTAAGGTTCTGTCGCATTTTTCACGCTTGCGGTACAGGCTTCCTTGTAAACTCCAGCCTTAGTTGATAAGAGTTGCTCAATATTTTTTGTAAATATATATTATTTTTTTTCCTAGACCTGGATATTCGGTGTTCAAAGGTACAATGACAATTCCTAACCTTGGATTGGAAATCCAATGCTTGTGCATGTACGATGGAATGCCCACTCCGTATGGATCGTGATGTGCCATCGGTTGGCTAATTCATGAGTTTGGCTGCTGTCTCTGTGCCAGTGGCACTCGGGGCTCATGGTTGGGGCAGTGTTCCGTGAAGTAGCGTAAACAGATGGCACAGTGGCTCAGAACATCCTGAATGTCACTCGTGAGTAGAGTGGGACCACTTCCACCGGTAAAGGGAGGTGGTAAACAGTCGAGCATTGGAGAAAAGATTCTGAAATTAGCGTGCCACAAAATGCTAACGAGTTACACTCCAACAACACGGAGCAGGAAAAATAGTTCCGTTCCGATGATCCCAGCGATAATGACCCCTTTTCAGAGTTCATGTTGCTCTTACGTGGCTGGGTTTTCTGGGAAGACCTCAGAATTCTTGTTTTGTTAGGACTCTGGGGGTGGCTGATTGGGATTACTGTGACTCACTATGAGCTTTGGTGTGGCTGAGAGGTAAAAGAAATGAGTGGAAGAAAAAAGCAGGTTCATGTGTTGTGGAAAACTTCTCTGCAGCTTTTCCTCAATGGGATGGGGCAAATGAATCAGGACAGGTAGATGATTTTCGCAACTCTTAATAAGGAAGTGGTCACATGACCAACTGGATGTTGCTGAGCAGTTCTACAGTATGAGACATCCTGATTTGACTGGATGTATGGTCAGTTGATCAGTGATCAAGGTATGGATGACACCTGGTGTGCTGAGACCGAGCACCAGCTAACAAAGAAAGCATTAATGACGTTCATACTGTAAAGCATGCAATACATGTTTGATTGACACTCCATAAAATCACCTTGTTTTGTCCTTCCTCTTTGCATACTCGGTTAGAAAGTCAGGAACATCTGGCCGTACTGCAAGCTTTTTCCTTTGGGGTACAGTTTTATAACTCTATTGCCTCATTCTCTAACTGGTTGTCAGGGCTCCAATTGTCTGCCAGACCAACAATTGAAGCTACGAAAGAAAATTTAGGGGGAACTTTGGAGTCGGTCCATAAAAACCATAAAAAGATCTGCTGAAAGCATTTCACAGGCAGGTATTTGAAGTTCTGTACGCTTCATAGGCCCAGGTAGCCTACTTATGGTCTCCCTCCTTTGTCTTTGCTGTTCTTCTCCACTAACATTGCACAGATGGCTTGGGAATGAACAGGTACGTTTCCTCCCTCCGACTCTAAGCCATAGACGGTGACAAACACTGACATCTCGCACACTTAGTGCCCGGGGCTGTGTGCTCAGCTGCGGGAATGAACACCTAAAATAAAGGTAAAGCCGAGACTGTGTTTGGTCCGATTTTGCGCACGATTGTGTCCTTCAAGGCCTTCTGCTGCCTGACCCACGCAGAACAAAGGAACAAAGCTTGCAAGGCCTGTGGTTTTTCTGATCCTATATTACCAGATAAAAACAAGGTCACCATGACATGAAGATCAGCGCACTCAAGTTTACTGATTCAGGTTCCTTGGTTTTTTCCCCCTAAGACATAATCTTTCAGAAGATTACAGAAAGCTCATTTGTATCTACAAAGCAGATCTTTGGATGGTATTGAAGAAGATTCATTTATCTGTACTCCTAGTCTCAGGACATCTCAAAATGAGATTACCATGAGATACTTCTTCTCAAGAGGATTTCCCCACTGATCACTGATGTTAATCTGAAATGGTAATTATTTTTCTGTGACTAAGTGATATCCCATTTAGAATCTCTGGTAATATTGTTTCTTGAAACAACAGAAGATTCTTTCCTGAGTTTTGAACTTAAAAAAACTTCAAGTGGTACAATATTCCTGCTGGGAATGTAACTTTTTCCCTAAATTCTTTTGTCTTCCATCTTTAAAGAAGAGCTGAAGGTCAGTCCACCACTGGCTGAGTTTCATAAAATGGGACTCCAACTGGAAAAATCCCCAGATTTTTAAAAACCCTTTTAGACCATTAAGTTTTGCACTGGGGGGGTTGTCATCTTCCTTATACAGAGAGTCAGGTGACACATGTATCTGTAAGTTGTTCCACTCATCCCTCAGTCTTGGTGTTTGGTACAAATTGTTATATTCTGTTTCACCCCCTCCCCACCATGATGAAATCCGGGGTGCCTTTTCCCATAAAAAGCAGTTATCTGTCTTTTTTCCCCACCACACATAAACAGCATTTCATATTGCTTTCCCCATCACCCCCTCATCCCATCCCCATCTCCATTTCCAGCCCTGTTCCTAAAAGTGGAAACCTTCTTTGTTATCATATCCACTGGGTTCTGCTTGCCACTCCATTTGCCTCGCCTGCCTGTGTCCTCAAACGCATTTTCCCCAATTCACGTTCACAAAAAATATCCCGTAACCTATGCCGCGTGCTGTGAAATTTCTGGTCGTTTGGTTTAACTGAACAAACCATACATTCACGGCTTTACCAAGATGACGGGTCAGGCAGGGAGGTTGGAATTGGGGCTTCTGAACTATCCAGTTCCCCTACAACCAGATATTACAAACCAGAACGGGTCACAACACGTGTCACCATCTGAGAACTGCCATCCCTTGAAAGGAGGTGGGGACCAAGTCAGGAAGGTTCTGTCCGGATGTTAGAAATCACACCAGGAGCATTGACTCCATGACGCTGCTGAACAGCTCCACAGGTTCCTATGGAGAGTGGATTAGGACACTAATTTTTCTTCAGATGGGTACAGCGGGGGGGCACCTGATGCTGTTTTGATTACCCTCGTTTGCCCACTTACATGTTCCCATCCTTCGGCGTGACTTGCCGCTGCTTGAAATTCCATCGGCGCTTGTCTGTTTTATTAGAGGAGCTGAAACATCATTAGGAAGCAGGCCTCACGCTTGACCTTGAACTGCAGTAAGATCTGGAGAGCTCTATGGATAAAGAGAACCGGTCTGAATGTTTCACTCTTTTTTTATAACTCGGAACTGGTAGCCTGCTTGGATTTCAAAGGACATGAAGGTAATTTAAGGATGGGTGTTTTTTTTTTTTTTCTGTGGATGGTGGTGGGGAATTATGGGTAGAGGTGACTGCCGGCTGGGACTAACCGAGGACTAGGGCCAATCACTTTGTGGCAAAGACTGCAAACCGTGACATACAAGGACAGGATTTCAAAGCGAATACGTTTTTTATTACAGAAGAAACATCCGGTCCTCATGGATCATCCACCCCTGTTCACAGTGCCATAAATAACCTTACCAGACAAATGGCTGTTCTGTGACTTCCAGCTTTGAGATGACAGCAGACACATTCTTGGTGTTACAGACAGTCTTTCTGTGCATCTCTTTACCTCACTGAAGTTTTTCTTTTATATATATATTTTTCTTTCATACAAAATATGCTGAGTGGTTTGCATTTCTTTGCATAGCAGTAGGGTGCGTAATGATCAAGGATCCGTTTTAAGAACTGGAATATTTTCCCTATCAAGCAGTAAAACCCTCTACCCGTAAAACAAGAAATCATGGGGAAAAAAAGACATCCACTGTATGCCGTGACAATAAAAATTATAATACCTCAAGGATCCATTGTGTTTCATCTTTATAATTTGAATCAAGTTAAAGTTCAATCTGGCTCGTTTTATGGCAACAGAGTAAAAACTGGTTATCTATCATTTTTAGAACAATAAACGTATTTTTGCCAGTATAAAAACTTGCATTTAGCTGACTAATTAGAACTGGTCAGTGACCAATGACACACAGAAAACTAACACCGGTTTTCCAGCTTGTTGCTGGAATGAGTTTGGTTACCTGATGAACAATTTCCAGCCATGTTCACCGGAGAGTACGGCACAATGGACCACGGGTTGCTTAAACAGGGCGCTGATGTGTCTTTAATTGATCATCAGTGCTGGATATAAATCTAATACGTTTTAGAAACTAAAAAAAATGAAAATGAGAAAAGGCATACCTAATGTGTAGAGAGGGGGGAAAAAGCCTGGCCCAATATTGTGGTGTATCTACGAGTACCACATTTTGTGTTTCTAGAGAGGTTGTTAGAGGTCAGGAGGTCCTGTCCTTTCCAGCTTGTCTGTCAGAAGTCGGAAGGTTCTTCTGGATGCTTAGGTTTGCGTCGCTTTCATTCCAGTTTTACAGTTTACCCTTTATTATTATTATTATTCTACAGTCCAAAAGACATGCAGTCAAACAAAATTCTGTCTAAACTACCTTTAGTCCGTGAGCGTGTGCTCGGAGATGGACTGGCATCCTGTCTCCTGCCCTGTACCCTTCACTTCCAGGGACAGGCACCAGAACCACAGTGATCCTAAGCTGGAGAAGCAGTTGGATGGTGCGAGGATGGACAAGGTAGCTAGTTTAAAAGATAGCTAAAAACGGTTCTGCTTTAAGCAAACTTTATTGACATTTTATTGCGTGGTTCTAGACCATGAATGCTATACTTTATTATACTTAAATTTACATTACTTACTGTACTACATTGGCCATGTATTTAAGAGTCCGAGCTAGTGACCCAAAGAGACTCCAAAGATGTTCACCCGTCACGTAACTGCAGGTTTCTTTGGGTCTTACTCACAATGATGTTCCTCAGTGCGTCGTTTTCCTGAACACACCTCCGGCAAAGAAGTCATTCTTGCAGTCCCACCCTTTAGAACGCCACACTGACGCCAAACACTCTATGCCCCTCCCCATCTATGTGTGCAGGTGAAGACTGAGCTGCACACCCCCACCCATAATAATTATAATAATCTTTTGATCCACCGTGCCGCTGGACCATCATCACGGGCATCCCCTTCCTTACGGGAGCCTTAAATTCTGTCGATCACAAACGACCCACTGAGAACACCTAGAAATTCTCCTCTCTGCCGTGTTCATAGTCTGTGTGTGTGTTTGCATGCGGGGGGTGGGGAGGGATCTGGCTTCAAACATAGACTAGTACTACCCGTTACGGCTGGTCATGTAGCACACAAACATTCAAGGTAAAGTCACTGGATAGTGTCCCCACAGTACAAGCACAGCAGGGGTGTACTTGAGGAAGCAATGACCCCATACTTTCCCTATGAAAACTGGGATGTAATTGTGTGTTTTAGAAATACTTGGAAGGGTTAGCTAAAACACACCCCCCTCCGACTTCCCACAATGCCTAATGGTGCATTTGGCTTATCAGTGACTTGGAAAACAGATAGCGACTGGGTAATGGCTTCATAATGAATCTGACATTCATCCCTAAAGTTTACCACATTTCCACTGCCATATGGTGCAGTTTTAAGTGGCTCAGTAATTGTGATGGATTCTGAAGGTGGACAGCACCATCTAGCACGTGCTCGGTGACATTACATGTCGGCAAATCGGGCCTTATGTGTGAGCGTGGAAAGGCACGTAGCACATATTTTTTTGGGAGTAGACTCCCATGGAGTCTTGATTGGCTTTAAAGATAAACACAAACATTTCTTCTCCCACATAAACTATGCCTGCTTGATTTATGAATTCAGCTGGACCAAGAAAAATAAGGAGCCGGGCAGTAAAAATACATACGAGCTGCATATTTCTGATCTGGAAAATCACGTTCAGTTTGGCTCTTTATTACTTTTAAGTGGCTCTTGGTGACTCAGTGGACCACCGAGCTTTTATAGCACCATACCAGGTGAAGATAATTACACTTCTAAATGACACATTATCATGTAAAGGACAGACAAAAGATCAGGTAAGTTCAGCCTTATGTCTTCTGTTCTTTTGGTATACTTACAGGTTTTTATATATTTAGAATATACATTCACTATCCACATTATTAGGAACATCTGCACAGCTGTTTGTTCACACAAATATCTAATTAGCCAATCATGTGGCAGCAATCTGAAGCATAAGATTATGCAAGCACATGTCAAGGGGTTCAGCTGATGGTTAGATCAAACCCCAGAATGAGGAAAAATGCATGATCTTAGCGAGGTTGACTGAGGCGTGGTTGTTGGTGCCGGACCGGGTGGTTTGAGTGTTTCAGAAACCGCGGATCTCCTGGGATTTCCACACGCACCAGTGTCTAGAGCTCCTAAAAACAGAAGCACCCAGTCAACAGTAGTTAAGCCAACAGAAACACACTGTTGAAGACAGAGGTCAGAGGAGAATGGGCAGACAGGGTCAAGCTGACAGAAAGACTACAGTAATCCTAAAAATTGCTCTTTACAGTAATCATGAGCAGAAAAGCATTACTGAATGCACAGCATAGGGAACGCTGAGGTGAGCACACTACAACAACAGAAGACTGTGCCGGGTTCTACCCCTAATAGCTGAGAACAGGAAACTGAGGCTACAGTGGGTACAGGCTCACTGAAACTTGTCAACACAGTTGAAGAATGGAAAAACGTTATCTGTTCCAATAAATCTCGATTACTGCTGTATATTGCAGATGGCAGGGTGGGAATTAAGTGTTGATGGCATGAATGCCCTTGTGTCAACACTTCAGACTGTCGGTGCTGTAATAATGTGGGGAATGCATTCTTGGCATACACTGGGCCCCCAGTACCACTTGAGCATCATTTAATGCCATTGCTATCTGAGTGCATCCCTTTATGGCTGCAATTTGCCAATCTTCTCATGGCTACTTCTATCGAGATAACATACCAAGTCAAACTGGCTCCATGGTTCAATGAGTTCAGTGTACATCAACGGCCTCCCCAGTCACGGAATCTTAATGTAATGCACCTTTGCGATGTAGCAGAACAGGAGATTTGCAGCATGAATCCACAGGTGACAAATCATCAGCAACTGCATGATGCAATCATGTCAACATCAACTAGGATCTCTTAGAAATGTTTCCAGACACCTTGCTGATCCCACGCCATCAACAAATCAGGCTGTTCTGAGAGCAAAGAGGGACTACACAGTGTTCGAATGGTGTTCCTAATAAAATAGCCACTGAGTATATATGTTATTGTTATGGCAGGATTACATTACGTACACTACTTGGCCAAAAGAATGTAGACACCAGATGACAGTGCCCATATGTGCTTATTGAATATCTGTGATGGAAAAGAAACCGCTTCCTGTTCTCGTGACTTGTTGCGCAACGGTTCGGAATGTTTAAAGTCAGGTGCTGGCCAAGGCCTGTGTGTTTTAGAGCTAACGTGTTGCAGGGGCCGGGTGGGAGAAGATAGGTTCCCACCCTGATAAGCTGGAAAATAGTTAAGCAGCAAACTGCATAGCAACAAGGGCGGGCCCCATTGTTTGTAGTGCAAGTAAGAAGCAGGCGCTCATGGTGGGATTTTAAACTAACCAATAAGAAACAAGTATTTGATGACGTAGAACTCGTCAGCCATACTACAGAGTGACATGCAATAACGACATGCCTTAGAGAGAACGGTGCGGAACTGTTAAGCTTGGCAACGTTGTCTCTCCAAGCGCTTGTGTGTACTACCTCAATAAACCTGAATTATATAACCAGCAATATAGTCTCTGAGTCCTCATATAGAATTTCTACCACACATCTTATTCCAAAACCATGGACATTAATATGGAGTCACCCCCCTTCCTTTTCTGCTATAAAAGTCTCCGCTCTTTTGGGAAGGCTGTCCACTAGATTTTGGAATACGGCTGCAGGGATTCGCTTCCATTCACCCACAAGAGCCTTAGTGAGGTTGGGCATTGACGTTGGCTGATCAGGCCGGGCTCGTGGTTGCTGTTTCTGTTCTTTTCAATGGTGTTTGGTGGTTTTGAGATCAGAGTTCTGTGTAATCCAGAAAAGTTCTTCCACACCTACCTTGGCAAAGCATTTCTTTACGTTGCTCCCCACACCCCGGCTTAGCCAAAGGGCCTTCCCAAAAATGCTCCAACAAAGTTAGAAGTGCACAATTGGCGAAAATGTCACCGTATGCCACATGTGAACAGCTGACACAGCAGAACCCCCAAATTAGGTGAGATGGTCACATACTTTTGGCCATATAGTGTATTTACACATTTTCATTGCCGTTGTGTTTGAAGACGAAATATGACCAACTAAAAGACTGTTTTTCTTTTATTTTCAGCGGTATGTTTCAGAAAATTGCTTTGATGCAGTGGTGTTGGGGGAAACACACGCACACACACACGCACACACACACACACACGCACGCACACACACACACACACACACACGCACACGCACGCACACGCACGCACACGCACACACACTCCCCCAATTCCCCAGGGACCAGCAGGCAGCAGGTATCCCTTTTGTGCTGACACAGGGGCTCTGTCAGCACTGCTGACCTGACAGCCAGCATACGATGTGATGGGTGCCCCATAGCCACGAAGCCCCTTAAGACAACGTATGGGTTGCCAGATCAAACTCAGAATTAAAGCTGAAAGCCTTCAGACTTCAAAGGGGGATTGGGTACAGAGAAACAAGTACCTGGCATTTTCACTTCCCTCCTCCCTTCCCCGCAACATTTTCAAAAACAGTAAAAGATTATGAAATTACTTTGCTCAACTGGGTTTTCACCATACAGGCCATCAGAATGGTGAATGAAATTCATCTTTACAAATTTTGCTATAATCACTATGAAAATAGGCCCTTGGTGGCAAGAAGGTTTGCAGTCTAAAATTGATCACCCCAGAGATTAACCAGCATTTACTGAGTTTGTCCTACCAATTGATCTTAAGCAGACATATCAGAATCAGAATATCTTTATTGTCATTGTAACGGGTACAACGAAATTAAGTATACACAAAACAACATTCCGAACGGGAGAGCACCGAGCCGCTGCAACTGTGTGCGCCGCCATCTTGAACCGGAAGCATATGAGGATGTCTGATTCTTGTCTATGAGCTAACAATCAAACAACATGCTTGTGTGGTTAAACTTGGTTTGTTGTTAATGTCAGCTTTACCAGCAACCTGTTGCTTTGAGTGACCTTGCAGTATAATTGATCTCTAGGCTGATTTACTGACAGAATGACAGAACCAAAGGTTTCCTCTGGGGCCATGACTGAAATCCACCGCCACGAAAAACTTTAGAAAAAATATTCTGAAATTTAGAAGTTGTCAAGTCTCTATCTTAAGGCAAGGTCAGGGGGCTGTTGTGAGTTTTTAGCTGCTATTTTGATTGCTTTAGTTAGTTTGAGTACCTGTTGATCTCCAATAGTTGATAACAGCAAAATTATTTTAAAAACTAGCCAAGGCCCAAACCTGGAAACCATTCTGTTTTGTTTTTTTCCTAGTTCTGAAAGCATAGCTGATATAAACCACATTACTCCATCCTGATTCAGATATAGGTTACCTATTTGTCTTTGAGCAATCGCTTTTCAACCGAGGCATACAGACAGTGCGGAGTCTTGCATGCAACCTGAACACTTCGCTTGTTGCAGTTTGTGTCTGGTGACACGCAGGAATAAAAACCACAAGCCGTGGCTATGTCTGAATCTATGTTCATATGGATTTGATCCTTCTGGTCGCCAGATGCCACACCCCAGTAGCTGATTCCAGAATCCTCCGTAGGCATGACATCGATGGGTGGGCGAAGATTCCTCTGCAGTTGTCCTACGGTGTTCTCAAGTGAAGCTGTTGGCTTGCCATCCAGCACGAGGCCCCTAAGCTCTGTAGAGAGCAGGGTTTCAGGAAGTTGGTCCGCTGGCTTCTGATAAGGTCTGTCCTGGTTCTCGATGCAGCCCTCAGGCCCTGCACGTGCCTGGGGATTGATGGTAAAGGCTGGAGTAGGGTCACTGGTGGCCTGCATATAGGGAACTGAGTTCACACATTCTCGTAATTCAAATTCATGCTTCTTGATGGTATCCATGATAGTTCGTATAATGCGCCGGTTTTGGTTGGTCCTAAATTTAAACTTTCCTTCCCCAGACGCACAGTGTCGTCCAGCCTCAAAATGGAATATTGACTGGAAAGGGGGGATAAAAGGAGTTAGTCTCTGTAAATGCTCAAGTAATGTGTACATACACATGTATAAGAGGAGATGAGTTAGTCTCTGGAAATACTCAAGTAATGTGTTACATATGTATGAGAGGAGAGGAGTTAGTCCCAAAAAATTCTCAAATAATGCTTGTAAAGATTTTTGTAGAGGAGAGAAACATTTTCTACTTTCTAGTAACTATAGTAAGGACATGGTGTTCACATTACCTTGTAATATCCGAAGTTACGTAGACTGTGGTAAGGCCAGTCAATCAGCACCTCCTGGGTCTGGGGGCTCCTCAACAGGATGCCCTTGATTCCAACGGTGAGGATGCAGGGCCCCTGAAGACCACATTTTTGAGACGCTTCTGTCCCCTTCACAGTGGTCATGAAGTCAATCGCCACTGGGGACCAGAGCAAATGAAGACACGTAACGCAGCGAGCAACAGACACCTGGGGGCAGCAGATGGTGCAGCTATTTTGGAAATAGGCTGGAGGCTGACATTCTAGGAGAAAAACTGCTATGGAACTCTAGCTGGAGTGCCTTAATGAATACTGTATTTATAAATGGTACTCTATTAAGGTCACGACTTAAAATGACAAAATCTCTTCATAATAAACATCTCTTAGCAATAAGAATAATATAGTCTGATAAATAATAAAATGGGAGAAAAGTTTGAAGACGCCAACATCAAAGAAACATCCTGACTTGTAAGCTGTTAGTCTACCTTGTAGGGAGAGTGTGGTCAGCAACTTAATGATTCACAGTTGTCACAGCAGAAAGCTCATTCAAGTTCATGGATGTTTCTCCACAGCTTCTTAAATTAATAAAGCTACCAGTTATTACTACTCACGGCACGCAACCCCATTTCTGCATTTCACCAACTGTGCGCACGTCACAGTGGTTTGGCTTGGTTTCTCACGATTACTTCCTGTTATGCTCGTTCTCTGGCTATCTATAAATCAAGGTGGTTTCATGACTGCCTATTTTTATAAACACTCTGCCCACACAAAGTCCTAGCCATTTCTTGTCATTGTATCCTACCTACCTACTGGCTTTGTGGATATTACTACTGCCACACAGCATGTGAACCATTTTGTTCTTCAAGCATACAGTTAAAGTCCTGTTCTTCGCTGAATAAGTGTAGAGCTAGCAGAACGTCTCCTGGATGTGACCTTCAGCTTTGGTCAGCTGACTACGGTCTCTAAAGACCAAATGTACTGACATGAACTGGGTCTGTAGACCTTTAGTGAAGCCTTAAACCATTTTAGAAGTCTGTGGATTGTTCTTTGTTGGTTTGTTTGTTTGTTTGCTTGCTTGCTTGTTGGGAGCTGAAACAACACCTCCTACCGTTTTTCCAGGAGCTGTAGATGGGATTGTCTCTCATCACTACGTTGTCTCTGGACGCTCCCATGAGCTTGCAATTGCTCTGCTCTCCACTCTCCAGCCAGGTTGTCTGCAGTAGAGTCATTAAATTGTAAAAGAACAGAAACCCATCTTCACGCTGCAGCTCACGCTCGAAACGTAGTGTCTCGCTACTCAGATGTAGTTAACTGGTCGCCAAGTCCTCTTCCTGACGGTTTTTTGGAATTGCTGCAGACAGAATACGCGAAGTATTTGCATACCTTGAAACTTGAAACAATTATGTGAGTTGCAGGGTTTTCAACCTTTCTTAAACCAGGGAACTGGAACACAGAGCAGAACTAGGAATTCCATACTACCAATGTGTAATCACATAACTGATACCTAAGGACTTGGAGTGGAGGACTTTAATAGTTCTTTCTCTGTGGGGGGGTGTTAAATATTTTTTGCTCTGAACAATGAAGTCAAATTGCATAAGCCAGATAGTACAAAACATTTAGTAAATATCAAGTCTATATTTAAGTACTGATTGTATAATGCTGTATTTTGTTGCTGCTGTTGTTGTTTATATGGTATTTGTTTGTCGTTCTACCTCAGGAAAATGTGATATGTGTGAACAGAGTACAGAAGGCATCCTGTTCACTGACCAGAGGACGAGAGAACGTACATGGAAAGCTACCTCACACAGCTTCTGGATCCAGTCTGCCACCTCGGGGCGGGAGGTAGCAAATACGAAGGACTTTCCTGCAGTGTGCACTGCAAAAGGCTCGAATCCATTGGGGCAGCCTTGCACCTCTGACCCCACTCTTGCCACATGGGTACAATCACAGAGAGGAATCACACTGTCCATCTTGCCGGGGAATATGCTGGAACGTTCCATACAGCCTGCGGTCAGGCCCTTGCAGCTGAAGATCTCCATCTTTGCCACAGAATACCCACTTGCCTGGCGAATGATGGACCAGACCATTTCCCATTTCTGCCAGGGGTACATGTAAACAAAGCATCAGCTACATTCAGTCACTCCCTGCCCAGCAATACACATCAGCAGCAGACACTGCAGTTATGTAACTAAAGTTACAGAAACACCTCACTGCTTCACGTCAGTTGTGGTAATTCCTCTGGTTGAGAACCTTAAAGTCCATTTTGGATGCTAGGATGGACCGGGTTCTTAAAGTCTTGCGAAAGCTACTTGACGACAATCTCCACAGCAACAATATCTAGCTGTGCAAATAAAACGTCATGTTGTAAGCTCTGAAAGTCATTCTGGGTAAAGAAATGTACCGCATAACTCAATTATATAACGATGTAATATACAATAGTGAATATAGTGTAAGACAACACATACAACAAAAAATATCTGCACCCTCGTATTATATGTTAAATTGTTCCATTGTTTGTGTTCTTCTAGATAAAAATGGCTCTGAACAACTAAAATATGCAATATCTGTAGATTTTTACATAGGGTTTCATTCAATAAAAAGCAGAACTGGGTGACTCAAGTCAGACTTGAAGTGACACAATTACAGACTTCCATGACGGTGCATGAAAAAAGACTCTACTCGACTTTGACTCGGTGACCCATGACTCAGGGCGTGACTTGGACTTGACACCAATGACTTGTGAAAATTCAGCATTCTACCTATGCAGTTATCCTTGATATGATCACGTGTCCCATATCAGCACATTATGCGTAAGAAACACTATTGCACAACAGCGATAAGAGGACAAACCATCACAATTCAGCAAAAGAAAAAAGAATCTGAACATACTAGAAATTACAAAGCACAATTCCACATATCAAAAATGTCAGTTCATTAAAAGAAAAGCATTAATATTCCCGACCACAGTATTGTGTCATCCCACGAGCTGTTGCATGCCATAAGTATGAAATGTCTAATTTGTAAATTACACAAACGTGAATTGGCAGAAAGCAAAATTGTTTATTTTTATTTAGAACCATACAACTGTGGCAGTATACAAATGAGCAAAAGATATGAGAATATCCATTCAACATCAATTTTAATATTTAAAGTTAACTCAGAAACTTGCATTCTCCAATTTTTGCCCTGTGCACATGACATAAAAAGTCACAGATGCCCGGGTCCCAGTCAGTCTGCATTGCTCCCTCTCCTGTTCCGGCGCCGGAGGTCCTCATGTGCTTGCTCCTTGTTCACCCTGTTACTGCCCGCCACCTGCAACCCCAGTAAAGTCTGCCCCCTTTATCCACCCAAACCTGTCTCAGTTACCTCTCTGTCTCTGCCAGCGGATCCACCTCCTGCAGATTGTTTTCATGATTAAATGTGAAGAATCCTTTGTCAAAATCATGACTCCTATCAGTAGAGTTATGCACCTGGGTGTATGGCAACCTCATAGTTCTACTGGCGAATTCCTGAATATGACTTGAGCTGATTTTCTTGACTTAGTGAACTAAATCAACTTAACTTGCTTGACTCAGTACTCTAACATGACTTGAGTTGCTTATGACTTCAACGTCATTTCTCAAGACTCTATTATGACTTAGACAGGAATGATGCACCCCACATCTGATAAAGAGTGTAAAACTGTACATGCAAAATATTATCTGTTAACCTGTCAATGCTTTGCAAAATTTGGTTAACTCCAACACAGTCGTCTCAAACATCAACAGATATAACAAACACTAATCTATCTTCTTTCTACCGTTAGACATGGTTGGTTAGGAAACTATTTCAAGATAATTTGCTAGCTTTTTTATTCATGTTGGAATTTCTGCTTCATCAGGAGGAACGGAAGAGCAGAAAACAAAATTTATGATACTGGTCTAAATCCCAATTATTATAGTATATAAAATATGCTTTGGAAGCCTTCTAAGAAAATGTCTATCTCTTGTGCCTTGCTGGATTGACAGTTCACAAATGTTTGAATACATTGGCAGACATGCCAGTGGCTCAGTGGTCTTTAAAGCAAAGACAGATTTCTCCAGTTCCTAAAGGAACCCGCCCGATTGTCATGGTTTTGCCGGCCAGCTTGACCAAAGCACTAAATTAAATGACCTTTCTTTGTACCGAATAGGTTTGCCATGTATACAGTCATCAGAAGGACGAACATCAGATTCCAGAGATCCTGAGCGAGAGTGAGGGAACCTACCATCCTGAACCGCTTCCGCTGTATGTACAAAGGTCCCTGTTTTTGAATGAGTTCTTCCATGGTTCTCCTGCTCTCTCCACCCTGGGTCTTCTCCTCTACCTTCTGTCAGGGAGGACAAATCTGCCTCTGGAAACCTTTTGTCAGGGTAATTTCAAGGGGCAATTGATGTCAGAGGCACATTAAACATGGCTGGACAGAGCTTACACCTCTACACCTCTGTGGATTTTTGCACGCGTGTTCTTGTATCTACCAGAAAACCCAGCCCACGTGTAAATTCCAGTGTTGTGAGCTGACTTACTTCCTCATTTCTCACCGCGGAGCACGGCAGTGCAAATGTCAGCCTGCCCCCGCCAGAATGACATGGACATGTGCTTTTAGTTAAAACTGATGTATTAGGTACTGGTTTCCCTTCAGGTACAGTACAAAGGCATCTATACTTACAGGCTGGTGGATCAGCAGAAGTTGTATGAGTTTATTTAAAAAAAAAAATCGTATGCAGTGTGAAATGTTACTGATTGTTCTCAAAGGCAGTCATTTCAGAAATGAGGACACTTGGGGGTGTCCAGGTTGACTGTGGCCATGTACAGTGTCACACCTGACCTGCTCTGCCTTGGAAGTCATGCAACATGGGTTGCCAGGTGCTTTGTTTATACACTGCTCAAAAAAATTAAAGGAACGCTTTTTAATCAAAGTATAGCATCAAGTCAATTAAACTTCTGGGATATTGATCTGATCAGTTAAGTAGCAGAGGGGGTTGTTAATCAGTTTCA
>JAACJT020015979.1:19755-42044 GCA_009936485.2 Gymnarchus niloticus | reverse complement strand
ACACACACACACACACACACACACACACACACACACACACACACACACACACACACACACACACACACACACTTCTTAATTTCTTTAAATTTCAGCCTTTAATAAATCCATCTGTATGAAGGACACCTGAACTCAAAAACAGCAGAAAACCGTATAGCACATTTCCATAATCACTTGGGTGAATTATCTTGTACACCCAAAAGCATCAAGTGTCTTATTTCAACATGTGAGGAAGGAGACAGCAGGAGAGGTAGATGAACTGTCCTCCCATTTGCGGACCCTCACACTCACCCTCCTTCCACAGCCCATCAGAAGCACCACTCCAAAACCAGTAAGCTCCAGTATCAAGATGCCCCTGACTGTCTAAAGAAGCCCACATTCACGACCTCCCCTCTCCCCTTCTGGCTGACGGCTGGCCGCAGCACCGCAGTCTCGCACCTCCACGCATCAGCGGCTACCAGCCGCAGTACTATTTCCAGCATTGCAGCAGTAGCCAACCCCACCGCCAAGTTCCAGCTCACCTGTCGCAACACTCACCACATTCAAACATGGCCAACTTAAATCTCTCACTTGGCAAACTAAAGTTATTTTTATTAAAAGTTGTCAATAAAAAGATAAAGTCACGCAGCAGGAGGGGCAGAGGAGGACTCACTAACCGTCAATCTGCTCCACTTACATTATAACTGGAAGCCATCTTCATAACAAATCCAGAGGTTTGGTGCCAACCACGCTAGCAGGGAGTTTGCGCCAAGTGTCAATTGCACTTCAGTACGCCACAGTGTCCTCCATTTCCTTTGAACGTGTAATATTTATGCCTTTTATCGTTTCATTCACTTCTCTCGGGTCAATCCTCACTTGTGTTGACTGGCTACAGTAGTCACAAATGGCAGAGGTAAGGTACAGGGACATTTAACAAAGAGCATTCATGCCACATCAGCCCAAATGGTCAAGGGCAGTGCAGAAGGCACCTTCACACACTGCCTGGCCCTTATTAGCTGAAGAGGAGGGTGACTTCATCCTTCTCTTCCATTTTTTCACTGAACGAGTGGTAGTTCATTTAATTCCACAAACCATTTCGTTGATCAGTTACAACCACATTCTATTCCAGGATTCCCCAAGGGTAATCACAAAATGATGGGGGGGGGGGAAAAAAAAAATTGCTGTGTAAAATGATTAACACTTGAGAAGAGCCTACACAAGATTCCATGTGGGAAAAGGAATAAGTCCGCCCCTAATGAAGGTTCTGAGCTGAAACCTGCTCAGGCTTCAGCTTATTAAACACCGAGAGGCTGACAAATGGATTACATCAAAGTGAGTGGACGCTTCTAACTGTTAGCATTAAGACAGAGGCCTAAATCCTGTGGTTAATCTCAGGCACTGCTGGGGAACCCAGATGTGTATGAGAACTCCATGGTGCTTGGTTTCCATGATAGTCCATCTCCTGCAGGTTCGAATCACTTGAGGATTTGTAAGGCAAGTTCCGTGTCCCCAGCACAACAGCTTCCTTTGTACCCTGTGCCATTTTCTACAAGGTACTAAGTACTTCACAAGCTCAGCCGCAGTATAGTCATGCCACAAGAGGAGAGAGAAATGTCTTGTATAGGAAGGACATGCCCCAGGATGTGGTGTCACAAAGCCTGATGCTGTGTTTTTCCGACCATTTCACAGCAACTAAACACTAAGCCTATAAGAACACATCTCCCATGGGCTGCAACAGTAGCCTTGGGGGGGCACTTTGACATTGATGTTGACGTTCACGTTGGGCTTAAGTCAACCATGCCGAAGACACTTGTTTGTGACAGTCAGTCAAGCGGCACCGCAGCAGGGTGTCCGCTGACGGCTGAATGCTCTGTCTGGACCTTTAATTAAGCACGTTAATTAAGCATGCTCCAGCTAAAGTGGATTAAGTGGAAGCTGCATTCAGAGGAGATGGGGACAACACAAGGAGGGATCAGCTGTCAATTTCTTCATTAAGACAAGTGATATTTCAATATTTCATTGGGAGCTCTTCCAGGTCACCCACATGGTGTACTCTCCCCCCCGAAAAGACAGGCATTATGGTTGATAGAGGAAACAACGGCCTGACAAAGAAAATGAATCACTCAGATTGATAATCCCAAGGCACAGAGATTAGTGACACTCATTCTTAGGAGCTCACACTGCTGTGCTGTGACAGCAAACATATAGGCTTAGTTCTTTCTTATTTCTTATTTCTTATTAGATCTCAACAAAGACAACAGCATCCAGGACACACCTCACCAGGCAGTAGTTTTTTGTTTTTTTTTTTTTTAAATACCTCCAAAGATTTCTAACAATCTCATCATTTAGAGGATCCAAAAACGTCGAAAGAAACTGGAGTAACCTTCAGTGACCGAGCATGACCCCAAAATCCATTCCTTTCTAATTCAAAGGACAGGAAGTGGAGACAGGGGCCAAACAAGCTGGTCTGTGCAGGAGTCCATTAAAGACCCAACCTACTGAATGCTCCATTTAGGACAATGGAACCAACCTTTCACTCCACTCCCAATCAGAGCAGAAGCGGCTTCCAGCTCCCACCCCACACCTCAAAGCTCTGCATCTTTTGGGCTTGACATAAGAAAGAGGCTCACCCTGTGGCAGGACAGGCACGGGTAATGAGGGGGGGGAGGGCTTGGATGGATATGCGTGTGCAGGCTGCAGCTACGAAAGGCTATAACCGTAGGAGGGAGTGCAACACAGCGCGACACCTGGGGTGACCACAAAAGCCAGGAGACGAGCTCGTGGCTGTGCATGGGAGGGGGGACTGATTCCAGCGCCACAGTAGCAGCTTGAGAAACTCAGACCTCAAACACTAACAAAGAAGATAATTTATGCTGACAGCCTGCACTAATCACCTTGGGCCAAATTTCAGGCAGGAAGCCGTACAGCAAGCTACATAAAAATTAGATATATAATTATCCACACGTGCAGACTATGAAGTGTGTGTGTGTACATTGTGACTTTTTGTGCAGATGAATGTTTGTTGCACCTGCACATCTGTGTGTCTGTCTGCAACAGCCTGCAGTTCTTCGTGCAAGCCTGTGTGTGTGTGTGTGTGTGTTCTGACACAGTTTGACAGATATAGTATAATTCTCATCTTGCATACTGTCAGTCGCCTGAGGCAAGCTCAACAGGCACCTTCTCCTCCACATGGATTCGGAGACGGCGGTTTGGCATGGTAAGATGACATCTTACAGCTTAATGACCACGCATAATTGGCTGGCACTGCTACTCGTTCAGGCCTGAGTGGCCTCCATGCCTACAGTACAGGTTTAAACGTCCACAAACACTTTCATGTTTTGAGCCACCTCGATGATCCAAGTTTAGACGATCAGATTCATTCTGGGACCACAGGGCAGCCCTGCAATGCTGCTATTTCAGCAAACATATCTAGTCTGCTTGCTGCAAGCCGGCAACATCATCTTTGCAATTGCATTGCCCCATTATATTAACTGAGTAACAGCCTTCGTTTATTATTTTATTGCTTTTAATTCCCTAGCAGTCATTGTTTTCAGATTTACATTGCATCCACTATAGGTGTGACAAATTAGTTCTATTTGGTGGCACTCAAGATTTGGATGGTTTCCAAATCATCAGTGTTAAAGTGCCATAATGTACACACTATGACTAGTTCTACACTGACTGTTACACTAGCTAAAGGTAATCTTAGCAACAATGCCTATCGGGAGCGAGGCCACAGCTCAGGACCATCCAACAAACTAAAAGCACTAACTGAAGAGCCAACAGAAGACAAGCAGAGGTCTGGTGCAGATACCACAGTGCAACACGCAGGCCTGAGCGGACAGGACACCTGAGCATGGTGACAACGGTAGCCCACATCAAGCCAAGAACCACGAGTCACTCCCAGCGGGAGCGAGGACCTGCAGGATCACAATTATTTTGCCAATATGGGAATGCTAAAATGACATTTCGGGACTAAATGGCTAGAGACGTTCACGAAGATCCTCCATGTGATATTCACTCCAGAGAATACGAGAGCATGTTGAGGGAAATGGCTGAGCTCAATAAGAACCTGAGCTGCACTTCATAAGGCCTGCCTGATACAAGCTGCCCTTAAAGTTGGACTTCCCTCACACACACACACACACACACACACACACACACACACACACACACACACACACACACACACACACACACACACACCCCAAAAAGCAACTGTCATGTTCCAAGTACAGCTCCTCAGACCAAAACGGATGAGAGTAAATTTAGGCTCTTTTCAGATCTAATGGTGTTAACGGACGCTATTAATTTGGAGTTCATGACTACATCATGTTACTTTACATTCATGTAGAGAAATAATTGCATACAAAAGGTATCCCCACGTAAAGCAGTGAAAGTAATTATGTAGTCACTCCACAGGTTTTGAGAACAGTTATAATCAAATTATGTATAATTACAGAGTTTAATTATATACCTTCATTTTCAGTTAAGCACCTCTGTCTCCATCCTCTCACAATGAACTTAATTGCACGATAATTTTCCACAGGGTCTCAGTGCCCATTCGGCCTCTCATTCTTACGGCCTACAGCCCCGTGTTTTTAGTTTTCAGCAAGCAACTTATTTTTTTTGTGCTTTTTTGCATTGATGACCTCAGATGTTAACAGTATACAGAGTATTCATTTTCTGGGAAAAGTAAAGAAAATGGATGGTATGAAGTGCAGGAACAATACCTGTGGCAGCTCTGGGAAGACCAAATTTAGAAGGACTGATTTAAAATTCAACTTAAGGAGCCGTCAAACATGTGACACCATCAAGGCCAGCAGTGAGAGCCAACAGATGGAGAGGTGGAGCCCCCCCCCCCCCCAATATGCAGTGAGAGGAGAGGAATGAATGGCACGGCGATGGTGGCGATGTGCTCCAGCTAATCTGCGGCCCATATGGGCTCAGGGTGACTTCCCATTCTTCTTCATCTTCCAGCCCCTTTTTCTAATCAAAATGTGCGCGGGATGGCACTTAGGAAAACCGTGCTCCTGCCACAAAAATCGATACGCGCTTAATTTGCTCGGTCTTTCTTCATGAGCCGTTAGCCCACCGTCCACCGCCGCTGGTCCACCAAGCGGTTGCCTGCAGAGGGCACTCACGCCGACCCCCCACCGTTCCGTCAGGGTGTTCTGAGCGGCTGCTCTGTTTTTCCGAGGGCAAGAGGTGGGAAGCCCGCGTGGGAGGGAGCCAGAGCAAGCAGGCAGCAGATGATCCTTTGTAGCTGGGGCTGGAGGGTAGTGGATAGAGGAGACAAGCGGTAGCATCTGCAGCACGGTGGATGAAGGAGCTGGATTTGATACCAAAAGCTGCCAGTTCAAATCCCCCAAGGAGCTGGCTATTGGTCTAACGCTTCTTTATAAACCTGCTTAGCAGTATCGATGGATAAAGTTTGAAAACTGCTAACTAGGGAAGTCACATGCTTTTATCCTATCTGCTAACAGTTTCTTTAAGAGGTATGTATGCCACCTTCTTAGCTTCTTTTACAATGTAAACCTGGCTGACTTAACTGCGAAGGTGCCCTTTCACAGCTGCATGTGGAACACCAACCATTAACCACGCAGCTCCCAAATTAAATTAAATTATTAACTAACTAGTACTTCCTCTATCAGTCACCCAGTAACACCACAGCCAATACCCCCCCCCCCCCACACACACACACACACACACACACACACACACACACAGCACCAGAAAACAAAGGCCATTCGGGCAGCTGCCTGGATTTTCTCGCCTTCCAGAATGCACATTTGGCGAAAGGAGAAGGCCACGTCTGCGCTGCCGTGTGACACTGTGCTGTCCCCTCCGGCTCATCTGTGAAGACGCGTCAAAGGCCGTAAGCCCATTTTTTCTGAACAGCCGTGGAAAAAGGCAGTTTCCCCGAAATGCCACAGCGACCTAAACTGCAGGCAGACAGCCCGGCCCAAAAGGATAGCTGATGGTAGAGCGTTTCACTGTGCAGTTCAGTTTGGGCCAAGGTCCAAACAGCCCTTTTTAAAGCAGCCCAGATAACATCCTTATATAGCAGCCCATTAAACAGCTCATCTACTACCCCTTCTTGTACAAACTGAAGACAACTCTGACAATGCTCTCCAGGGTTAAAATCCAACCAGTTTGTGGAGTTTTATGAGGGGCTTCATCTCACAATCCAGCAGCAAGTGCTCCATTCAGGGTGAAGCCTGCCTAGCTGCTTTCAAAGAAGTATTTAGATCGTTAAGTATTTAAATAACTTGTTAGATAAATAGTCATAAATCATCTTACGTATGTTATACACCCGTTTGTTTTCACAATGGATATTTTCCAGGTGAGCATCTTTCCATTTCTGAAGGTCTGTTTTCTCCAAGCACACATCTGTATATAAAAGCCATTAAAGGGCCACTCCCAGAAGAATGGATCTAGTCATGATTCCACCTGTAACCAGCAGCAACACAAGTAATGTTTAGCAGAGAGCAGGTCCACACATGGTGTGGGCACGCGTGCAGAGAGGGCAGCCAAGAGTGACTCCTGGTGCTTCCAGCCCCCATAACTGTGCGATATCCTCACAGTAGGAGGCCTCCTCGCCAGGCTAGGGGGCCAGGCATTCATTAAGAGAGCAAATCAGGCAACAGAATGTCTGTTCTAGCCAGCACATTTGTTATTCCTAAGAATAATAATAAAAAAAAAGTTTCCGATGCGGAAACAGAAACGAACTGCTTGTGTGCACAATTTGTCTTGCGCATGTGTACCCATCACCACATGACAGTTTCCAGGGCCTTCATTACCCAGAAGCCTATGGGAGAAACAAGGAGGAGGTCACAGGCTTCTCGGTCCCTTCTTGATGCCCGGAGACGAGCTGTACAGGCTGACCCTCCACTATCCTTACAATCTGCCGCATCAGCCTGCCCTCTTGCAGTTATCGGCACCTTAGTGCCTTCGCTGTGTCCTCCCTTTAAATCACTGGTTAATTACCAGGGAGAGCAGTGGGAGTGAATGATAGGACCTGGCAGAGGGGAGGCGTGTCCTGTTTTTATACGCCCCCCAACCTCCGCACTAATGGGCTCTCCCCGGCAGACGCTGGCTGGGTGGGCCGCAGATGGAGCGCGTTGTGAGAGCCGGTGGGCTCGGTGATAAGGAGTGGTTTCCACCTTTCATCCAGATTGCCATTTCTTCTCTCTCATCTTTTCCAATTTACACAAATACTCAGGGGCCCGGAGTAGGGACAGCAATCCCCTCCTGGCCCTGACAGAGAAGAGGAGGGACACAGAGTGGCACGCCTGTCTCTCACTCACAGCCTGAACACAACAGCGGGAGGCCCACAGTAAACCTCAGAATCTCACACTCATTGAATTATAAAGGAATATGCTGCTAGCTCGGGGGGGTTGAGAATAGAGAAGCAGGAGAAAATGATGTGGCCGTTAACCATTAGCTTTATTTTATAGACTTAAAGAGCTATGATCCTCTGAAGAAAAATAGAAGTCCAGTGACCGCTATGAATTCTACTTAATTTTCCATTCTTTAAATTAAGAACATTTGCCATGTAAGGCTAATCACAGACAAGCATGCAAATGCAAAGACACCCACTGACAGACAGCCCTGAAAAAGGCACCTTCTGGGCACCAATAGAGGTCATTTGATATGTTTTTATTAGCCTTAATCCTGATCTGGGTTCTCTTTTTACTTCGCTTAGGGACTGGCTGACACAGAGTGGGTACTTCTCCGGCCTGATTAAAGACAGCTCACCTGGGACTAATTCTTCTCCTGTAGGCCATGTCCTTTTTGGAGTATCTTTAGAAATAATAATAAAAAAAAAAAAAAAAAAAGGAGCGGGGCAGACACTGTGAGGGAGTGTGGTGTGGTGGAGTGTGCACAGGGGCAGAGACAGAGCAGCCTTGGCCCCAAGGTGAAAGGCTGTAGGGGTCTCTTTTGAGAGCCTGATGGGCTGATACAGGTCAGCATGGCCAGCTTATACCCAGGAGACAAGCCCTGAGTCAAGCTTGCACTTCCAATACCCAGCACAAAAAAAAAAGTGAATACAGGGGTTAAAGGGAAATTCTGTACTTCTCCATCCAATGTACTAGTGACTTTCCTAAAAAAAAATCTCCAAGCCCCCTAACAAAAGACAAGATCATAATGCAGATAATAATTAGCTCTCAGGAGACCGCATCTCGGTGGGTGCCATACCCTAACTGGAAAGGGGTGTGGCTTTCAGTGCAACCTTGAGCCTGTGGGGAGGACAGGGAGTGTACCTGAGTCACGGTTACCATCCCTACGAAAGTGTTTACCAGCTTCCTTTCACCTGCACACCTGGTATCAGGAGCCAGCCTGTAGTAAACCAATAACGATGTGGTTTTATCAGACCAATTTCAGAAGAGCGTGAACATGGCCAGTAATCTATGCAGAAGTGAATTTGAAGGGAAGGCAACTCCTAATAGCTGATTCACCTTCGCTTTAGAGATTAACCGTAGTGGAGCAGAACTCAGATAAAATACGCTCTCCGTGTCGACATCGTGACTGGAAGCGATGCTCTGAATCCCCCAAGAGAGCGACGCAAAGCACCAAGAAAGAGTGCTTCAGCATTACACATAGCACGGTAAAAAAGCATTAGGCCCCCTTAGATAAGCAAGGTGCCTCTGTGACAGTAACTTTAGTGCCATCACATGCTGATATAGGGATGCCCAAAACGAGTCCGGCAGAAAAGTAACGATACATCCATGACATCCAAGTGTGATCTCCACAGCCAGAGACGGCCGCACTTCAGCGCGAGTCACGAAATTAAAACCCGTCTTCCTCAAGATGGCTGTACGAAATCAGAGTGCCCTCAGGTATTGCCGTTCCCACAAAACTCTGCATGTGGCTGAAGGTGTCGCCAAGGTACTGAGGAATCATGAAAGGAATATTGAACAGGTATTAAAAGAAGCTACAGCCCACTCCTCCATACATTACAGTACTCGTTTGTATTCAGCTTGGAGCACAGCTTCACACCTGATTCAGTGCTTTACTTTGCCAGTGGTCAATTCAAAGCACTACTCTGGTGGTTTGTTAAAAAGTATATCCAATAAGGAGAGGGAACATAAATAAATAAATAAATCAGGGGCTGAAACTGCTGTCTGTAAACAGCTGTTTTCACAGATCCTGGATTGTGAGCTGACAGGTCCTGGACATCATTCCAGAAGCTTATATAACCTACTCTCAAAACACTCATTTTCCCCTTCAAAAGTAGTGATATTCAAAAGGTTTTGTAGAAAAACGCAAAGGTAAGCAATTGGACTAATATCCAAATATCCTACCCAAAGCCTCCTTGTCTAATTCCCCACATTTCTCCTTCAAGTCTCGAAAAGTGGTTTACCAACGGATGGGAAAAGGCAAAATTATTTCTTCTGAAAACATTTCCTCTCTTCATATCGAATGGTCTTCAAGGCACAAAAGCATGTTCGTCCTTCAGTTACACATCAAGGAGACGCCAACAATTTAATTGATTCAGTCAGAAACAATTTAAATCTCAGCTGGTGTGCACGTTCGTAAACAACACTAATTAGGCTATATTGTCCCACCTCAGCAAAGGAGTGGTGAGAAAGATGTTCCATAAAATTATGAAACTCTGCATTGTCTTGAACAACACATCCTAAGGGAACACTTAATCTAATAAAAAAAAAAAAAAACTATGCACCTTTCCTATTTTCACTTTTAAACCAGACACAGATACACAAACTGTTCTCCAAGTTCATAAAAAAAAAGCCATACATGTTGTCTTTGTCTTCAAAATCAGATGACTAGCTTTTGCTTAATCGAAATGCAAACAGCATTTACAAGAACTTTTGTTTATAACAGTAACTTACCCTGAAAAATGAATCTGTACATTCAAGTGTACAGAACAACTATAATTGTAAGAACAGCTATGCCCACATAGGCTAATTGATTACTATGATAAAGTACAAATGTCTTTTAGGTACATTAAACAATGCATATATTAGCAAGATGTTGACATGTACTGAAAATATATAAAAGTAACCAGAATCATCATTTTAAGCATACGTGCGTACACGTGTTTCTCTGACGTTAGACAGTGAATTGGGAGCTGGTGCTGGCTACTGCTGACTACCTCATTAAATATAAACCGGGCTGAGTAAATGACCTGAGTCACTCAACAAGCATTTTCAGAGTAAAAAGCCTCTCAGATGGTCCCATCTGTCCATCGGATTCGGAGGTCTGAGAGCCAGCCTTTCAGATGCTATCAGAAAACAACAATGAAGTCTTACTATGCACTATACTCACAGGGACAAGCACTCTCACTGGAGGCACATGGCATTATCTGAATGCAACACACCTACATGACACATTTAACTGCCTTTGAGTATCATGACACCGGTGGATGAGAGATGAACACAAACGCCACATTAGTTAGGGTACTAGGCCAAGCATTACTCGGCTCAGGTACGAGAGTATAAATTGGGTATATTAATCTGATCTCAGGTCAGATACTCAATGAGGAAACACATCAACCATTACAAGAGCTTGACAATATCAACTCCACCACCAAAACTCGGACATTGAACATGGAGCAAGGATTTCATTTCACCAGAGTCAAAAAAAAAGTCCCAGCAGCCAAAGTTGGAGGGTACAGATGCATGTTCATCAGACGTGGCCAAAACCGGTGATGTTGGACGCCATCTGAATACCATATCAAGAAGTGGTGTCCGGCCTACCTAGACGCACATGGGCCTCCCTCAGCACTGGAGCCCTAATCATCTTTCACTCTCCCATCATCACGGCCTATTTGTTCTTTCCCCTCCATATCCATCTCCCCTTTCATCTTCTGCTGGTAATGGCCCCCTCCACCAATGTCTAGTCCTTTGGGAGGTGTTTGTCTCCTTGCTGTTCCCAGCGAATCGCCTTTGTTCACTTTTCATCACCTCTTTCTTCTAACCCTTTTATACACTCCCGCCCACACAACATCGACAGACTGCATGTCCAATACTTTTCTATACACCTTTGTCCGCAATCCTCGAACAGGACTTCCTCTTCATTCAAACACGATTCGTGCCATTCGTTTTTTCCCCCAAGTTTATCAGCATGTACTTTTACCGAAAGTGACTTTTTGCTCAGACTTCAATTTTGTACAATTTAAAATAGCTGGGAACATGCCAATGTTACTCGGGTTAAGTACTGCTGAGAAAGGCAACTTCATGAGGGACGGCCCCTTTGTCACCGGTCTACTGCCCAACTATGCCGCTAAGCTACCGTCCACTTGATGTCATTGTAATGCAGTAACTGGCATATCCATGTTCTTCCTCATTAGCATACTGATGGAAGTAAAGCAGAACGCCTTCCTTACATGTACAGCCTCCACACTGGAAACATACAGTAACTGGGCAACCAACGGCCAGACCAGAGGCAGGATTGATGCAGTCTACAGAAATAAAAGTTCAAAAACCACTGCCTCAATATCCTAAGTGTTAGCCTAAGTAGAGTAATCAGCTATGGGTGTAATCTCTCTGCATATTCATTGTCCTTTATTAGTTTTTCAAACTAATGGACAAGGATAAAGATGGTGAGTGCAAGTACCGGACTCCCAAACCCACACCTTACTGTGTGTTCATCCCTAGAGACCAGGGGCGATTTCCCTGCCGCTCTGCACATTGCAGCTCCATCCCCAGCTTTCACAGCCTCTCCACATTCGAAGGAGCCGATAGACCAACTAAAGTCTTGCCAATGTTCTTGGCAGACTGGGTGGATGGAGGTGTCTTAACCCCAGTCATTTTCGATACGTTTCTTGCAACAGCCTCACATCTTTCACAGATTTCTCTTCACAAGACAGATGGTATCAGCCTTGATTACCCTCTGGATAGCAACCTTCTCAACATCATTGGACACCAGGAAAAAAAAAAAAAAGAGACCCAAACATAGAAAAGTCCCTCACACCACAGACTGAGTAATACCTTACCCATCTTCAACCGCCAGTCTTCCAATCCACATTACTACACGGCTTCTTAGTATTTCTGCCCCTCTTCCAGCAGATCCTTTCTCAGACCTAGTTGCTCTTTATAAAGTACCTTGATACTATCATCTCTTTGATCTGCTCCACTGATCAAGAAATTCACAAATGAATAAACAAGGCTTCAGCAGCCATTGGTCATCTTCACAGCAGAGAATTTGATCATAAAACTTCAAAACTTGCACCCAGGTCCCTACCTGAAGTACTGTCTCCAAGCACACCATGCCATTACAATCTGACACCAGCTGATTCACGCTGTTACAATGCCAGAGCACCATTTACCACAATAAGCAGGACACGCAAGAGAAAATTTAAGGACCACAATGACGCTCAACTAAGAAGTGTGGAAGAGTCCTCCAGCACCAAGGAGAGCACCACACTGCAGCCCTGTTTTACAAGCCTTGTATTTGGCACCTGTCATTTTTGGTGAGAAGTGAGACACACATGGGAAAGCAGTGCTACACTGGAACTGAAACACACCAAGTGGTGCACATTTCTAAGCAGTAGCAGTGGGGCACATGGTTCCCCCATCTGCCTCCCCATTGCACATGTAGGGACATCAGCTGCACTGACCGCTCCAATGAGTGGAGCTATTAGAAACCTTAATGGACTGCTAGAAGAGAGATTAAGAGCTACTAAAACGTTTCTACAACTGTATTTTTTCGGTGATGGGGAACTGACTGCAAGAAATTTAATGAATCCCTCATCATACCAAGAACCTGTTCAAAATTAGCACATCACAACTTCTGGCCTCTGCTTCCCACTAATTGACTATGCCTCCTGCCAAAGAACGCTTCCTCTTAGCCTTAACACCCATATCCTCCATTACTATTTGTGTGTGTCAAAAGTCATCTTCAGAAAACACAACTTTGGCTTTGAAGCTTGGCACAAATTAGAAGATGTACTTCTGAAGTATTTGTGCACAAGCGACAAATTTAATCTTGCAAAGAATATAAATTTCATTCTTGTGGGTGTTAATTTGGGGAGTGCATTCCGAAAGTGCACCTCCCAATCATCTACCCAGAGCAGAATCATGGCTGGGGTGAATGGAGACAACACCACCATAAGGCACAATGCCAGGGCACACCCTGGATGGGATGCCAGTCCCATGCATGGCAAGGCATGTTGATTTATCCTTTTCCTGACAGCAAAATAAAACTAAATTATTTTTGTTGCAAGTAATAATATGGTCAGAAAACCAAACTGATCTTGTTAATAGATGGCATTGAAGAAATAATTATAACTTTCAGACAAGACAACCATTTTAAATGTCCCTCAGAATTGGGCGATCAGCTCAGCTTAGGAGTTCTTTCAGGATGACAAGAACTAGCCATTTTCATTAATGAATTAGTTACGTGGGCCGTTTAATGTATCTGTATAGCGGCTTCTAAAGTCAAATTTCTCTTATCCTCCTCCATGCTTACTCATGCTTACCATCCATTCTCCAGCCACAATTTCACAAGCTGAACAATTAAATCAAAGGCAGAGCCACACGGCATGGCCCAGCCCAGCATGGCATGGCATGGCATGGCCCGGCCCAGCCCGCGTCAGGCAGCACATTCAAACCCGATCATCCTGAAGTGGTGTTTCTGTGTAGCTCTGCTAGGTTTTCCAATCATAACCTGAAGCAGGCTTGCAAACACACATCCTACTCACATTAAACAGAAACATCACCATTAGGTTGATTGGAAACACACAAGGTTAAACTGATATGACTCATACTAAAATCATCTTGGTTACTTCCAGGTAAAAACAGATAAAATGACTGCTTGTTATTTGCTCATTTGTAATAGGGTGAATCAATACGCTGGAGGTACTTAATGGCAGAGCGCTAAAGGATTCTCTTGATCTGCTCAAATTGATTTTAGGCTAATAGCAGATTGCCAAGACCTGAAAATTTGGCTTTACCTCTTTTAATGTCGTGGTTTATAATAGCATCAAACCTACATTTATTGGCTTTACCCATCAGACTGAACAGGTATTTAGTAGCATAAAAATATTTACTGACAACCAGTTGGCCAAAACGGGGCAAAAGCTTAATGCTTAGCTTAACCTGTCATTGTTTCGTGAGGTTTGTGAGCGGATACTGTTGCATTAATTGATGAAGTCCAAAATGAAATGTCCTTAAGTAGGGCCCTGACGACAAGCAACTAAACAGGTGAGCCAGTAATGGGATTACATCTTAGTGGGCTTGCGTGATGGTATGTGATAACAAGAACGATTATAATTCAGTTACTGACATTTTTACTATCAGTATAAGCTTACACAGATGTTGCTCAAACCCTCTGGCCAGTAACAAACATGTGTTATACATATTTAAAAACACACAGTTCAGATCCACCACTCAAAGGCTTCAACATCCTGGAATTCAGAGGACTAAGAGCCTGTGTATAACGAGAGTGGATCATGTGCCTCAAAATATTTCATTACCCAGAAAAATTCAGTTAACGTGGGTTAATGCCAAGCACAGGATGCTGGGACTGGAGTGTTACTTCCTGGAACGGACCAGTAGTCCAGGGTCTCATGGTTGTAAATCCTGAGGCAATGTGCACTTGGTGTATACCATTTGGTTGCACAAGCCAAAAACCTAGTTTTTTTTTTTTTTGTTTTTTTTTTTAATCTCCTCTCCCAGTAAATTAGCAGTTATGTGCTTGGACACAAAAATCACTTGCTTGGTAACCATTCAGGCATCTGACTGAATGCAGCATGTATACAGTATGTATTTGTGCATGGCTCATACATGCAAATGTATCCCACCTGTACACTGGTAAATCTCTGTCACACTGTACCGCAACCTCAGAACAAATTTCCAGATTGCCTAAAAAAATAAAAATTCTTAGAGCAAACAGATACTGCTACAGCAAGCCTTCAATTCTAAGCATGACTGACACAAGCACTGGACCATGAAAAGTATTAAGAGGGTTTGGAGAAAAACACTGACATGTCATCAAAACACTGCTTGGTCTCTGAAATGGGAACTCGCTATGCTCTTGCACAGGCTGAAGAGTTTTGGAGCAACACTGACCTCGTTTTCAAAAGGCTGCCCATTCCCTGTCGAGGGGATAACCACTTCCCACTTCAGACGCAGCCCACTCACTGCTGCGTCTCTCTAAAGGCCAAGGGGAACACCCACAAATGACTGGGGATTGGGTGGAAACATGTACGTTTCTTCAAATTTGTCCTGTTGTCACAGAAAATGCCAGTCGTGTGTCAGGGTGCCAGAGGTCAGGAAAGAAAACCGTTCCGTAGCCACACTAAAATTTACCAGATTGGTCTAGTTCTACCTGAACCATGAATAATATTGCAGCTCAAACAGCTTACCTCATTGTAGATCAATTCTTAGCCCAGCACATTAACACGGTATCAGTCTAAACTTTCACAATCTCTTACTAGCTGAATTCTAACCATCTTGTGCTGAATTTTACCCATTGATCATGCAGATCCAGGGCTTCTACCACATGCACACATCAGAAACATAACCCAGCTCTGATGATACAATTCATTCCAAGTTTTAATCCTCTGTGTTATTAGAGGAGCTCCTCACAAATTAATCTTTCCTATAGCAGAGGTATCGTTCTCAACAATTTGTCGTAATGAATTTTATCATGATTTCTAAGCATGGAGTAAGCATGCACAGCTGCGCTCTGCGTACAAGATAACGCCGCATCGGATTCACACTTCTGTCAGGGTCAGCTCTGCTAGACACATTCCAGAATGGCTCCCGCACTTTCATAGCAAAAATAGTACATGGATGTATGCTGTTCTACTAGCAGATATTGTCCTGCAGGTTCTGCATGACAAATGTCTTCCAGAGCCTAAATTCTGACAGGGAACAATGATACATAGATCATGTTAGGGAGATATTTCAGAGAGTAGACGTGTTGTAACAGTGCATGTACACAAGGTAGGAGAGGGGACAGAGAGAGATAGCACTTTCTGTAGTGAAAACACGAAATGGAGTTTAGCGCTATGTTCTGCCCAGGGCACAAAATAAGAAACCAAGAGTTTACAATGGATAAGCTAGGAAACATGGAAGGACATCTTCAATTCTTTAGGGCAACGGGATCTCAAAACTGATTTAAGCCGAGGTCTGGGGACAGGATAAAACGGCCAACAAACTCGAGCAGACCCCACTGCCAGCAGCTCCATGGTACCATGTACGGCAATCCACAGTATGTGAAATCAGCCAACAGCCCACACCGAATAATGTGCCATTATATTCCACAGCACATGGTACATGGTACACGGCACGCAGCCCAAACCGCTACGTCGCTGGGTCTAAAAGTGCGATGACCCACGTGCCTCCCGACGTATCAGCTGAATCAAGTGGAAGAAACGACAGGGAAGAAGCCACACCATGTTGTGTCCGAAGCCGAGCCGGCAGCAGGCTGAGCTTCACTGTGCTAATCTGGATGTGGCACCAGGCGGCCCTCCAGTGTCTCTACTCTTCTTAGAAGGGACGCCACGTCCGGCTTCGGCTCACACAGGAATGCCACCAGTTAAGCTCTTTATGTATTGCGTTTCAATTTCCCGCAGTCGGACGGGCAAGTTTGTTACAGTGCAGATAAGGGCCCTCCGTGGCCCGTGCAATCCAGCAGGATTACGGGGCTTTAGAGCTACCTACAAGGCTCCCCATCCCTACATGTATTCGCACACGCTTGCCAACATTCTCAGAAACACTCACACGTCAAGTGCAGACAGTAAAGCCTGCAGACACGGAAGACTTAAACGAGGGAGATTCCACACTCAACGTGATACATTTTAAACCTGCAAATAGTACCTCTTCTATTCCATTTAACAGACGTCTCAAATCTCCTCACGATACAATACAAACTTGATTTTTTACACATTTCATTATCCCCCACAGTAAGGGGTCTGGACAAGGTACCTCACCAAGGGCGGGCGGGCGGGCAGGCGGGGAGCTCACGTTCTGAAGACCGATCTCACATAATCCAAATTCATCCTGTCCTGCTGGTCCTGCTGTGCGGTTAGACGAATGCTGAGGAACTGAATCTGTGGGGTTATATTGCACGGGTCACGCTTTCTGGTTTGAGGCTTGGTTATCAAGTAAGCCATTACGTTTTACATCCATTAGCCCCCCGGTTCTCAGGGCTGGTCCTGAAGACCATTATTGTTCCTGCTGAGCTCTCACCATACTACGCTTCATTAAGCCATTAACTAAATTCTCACCGTGATTTTCGAAGCTTTTTAGCATTTAGGGGTACAAATAAGCAGGTTTTTACCTAAGAAATTTAATAGTTTTAAACGTATCCGCATTCAAGTATTTTAAGAATTATCCATTTTGTTATATCCTTCTTCATTAAGCAGGAAGCTTAAAATCAACACATCTGCAGTTCACAAACATTCGGTTCTGGACAGAGCACCAGTTTCACGTAATGAAACAGGCATGTAAATTGCATAACCCCAAAACAAGAGTTTAGCTATAGCCATTTAAAACTACCACATACAGCACAATGACGTCCAGGTTAGCACCAGGTTTTCAAAGTATGAAAAGACACCATTTCATAGAAATGGATGTTACACGTGACAGTGTGTGTTTCTAACTTGCAAGTTTGTAGGTCACGATTTCCAGATCAAAATTTAAGACAATAAAAACTTGTGGCAAATGTAAACTCGCCATTCTTGCATCAGCAGGTGCGCTGTCCACACCGCGGGCGAGCTGGGGGAGGGTCGGCTCACGTATTCCCCGTTTTATGAAGGGAGAGACGCAGCTTTTCCCGATGTTTGTTTCAAGTGCTAGATGACCAACCTCCCTTTCATACAAAAGAAGAAACAGGAAAAGCAACAAACACACATTTATGCGGCATCCAGAAAGCAGGAGAAACCAAGAAAATCCCAAGAAAACTTACACTGCCAAAAAGCAGTTTAAATGCATTTTAGCATACCAGCAATTCACAGTGAATGAGGACACCATTGTGGGAGACTCCCAAAAAAGAAAAAAAACATGTACACTCCCTAATTCAATGAGCAAGGTTATGCTGACAAGCATGATTTTCATGCATGTCAGGGCACTTTTGAACAGAGAAAAGCCCGAAGTAGGTGGCCATGCAGCCAAGTCCATTTAAGTTTTGCTCGCCACTAATAAAGTCCTCAGTCAGTCACTTTCCCACAGGGTATGCATCCTTTTCTACGAACAACTGAGTGCAGAACCTTATAATAAAGTCACAGCATGAAATAACAACCTTCCAAGATGAAACGTAAAAGCTCAGTATATAAACCACTAGGCAGAAAAACCAGTAGCGTGCCATGCTTCTGTACATCATGCCCATATTCAAGGCCCAGGTCTCAAAAACCATCACGCAATTCGTCGTTTGGTGGTAGTTCAGGCTGGCTGCGTACACGAGTTCCTAGGTGATTGATGAGCTGTTGTTTTAGAAAAATGAAACTGCAAAAAAATAAATAAAATAAATAAATAAGGAGAATTTCACCCAGTTGAGGTTGTCATGAATCAATTTGGCAGGTTGTGGGTTTTTGATGATATGTAGCATTTTAGTCTGGCTTTTTTTTTTATTTTTTAATTGAAATAGGAATAATAAGCATTGTTAATGTTGCCCAGCACAATTCCCCATCATTTTTACATCCCTCCCGAATGCCAGTCATTTATTCTCAGCCGGCATCACTTTTATTACTGGTGGCCTATTTAAAGTCAGGAACATTTATTTTAGAAGAGAATAATGACATCACCACCCTTCAGATGAGCTGGAGTGACTCTGGCCCAAAATTATACTGCTTTTCCCCCCCACAGAGTCACTGCAGTCACAGTACATTCATGCCCAGCAAACCAAAGGTAGCCCTGTGCTTCAGAGGTATCGCGTCAGGTATCATTCCAGCTAGCTGGTGGAGGATCCAGGTTTGAGAAGCTACAGTGAACCTGGGAGCCTCCTAACTCACTGTTCAGTGGTAATACTAATGAGCTATGGAACTATTCAAGATCCAGTGTGGAAATGACCAACCCATAGCCCCCATCCACACATGCCCAATATAGGGTTCCAGAGAGCCTCCTCTCTGTCCCTGGAAGCCATCGTGACACAGTTAACTACCGAAACAACGGACCTCTAGCAAAACCCGGTGGCCTCGGTCATGGCATTGTGACGTGGCATCAGGTAGACCTTCAAGAGCAATGCCCCCACACCAAGGTCAAAATCGGCCCTGAATCTCTCCAAGAGTACTCAGTACTCTTATGGAAAAAGACTTGGTGCGCTTACTCATGTCAGGGTACAAGTACTAAAAAGAGGTACTGATAATTCTGAAAAACTTCAGATCTGAAAAAGTGGCAATTTGGTAAATTCTATATAATCCACATGTTGGAAACGGACAATACATCGCACTTCTCAGTCATATATAATTTCCTTTGTACAGCCATTTTGGTTTCTCTTCAATAGTAATAATTTTGCAGTTCACTGTAAACGAGTCTTATTCAAATGCCCATTCCAGCCCGCAAACACACCTGACCTACCCAAACGCCTGAACTGACCAATCAAATCTATCAAATTGCCTTAACCTTGACTACAAGTAACCCAACAAAACACAAGACTTGGCCCCATGTGGTAAAAATGTCAGGTTATCATCGCCTTGTTGTGATTTTTTTTTTTTGTCCCCGCAATGTAACAAAAATGGTACACGGACACACACACACACAGTCAAGACGACTGATTGCACATGAAGGTAGAAAGTACAGAATATCTGGGGGGGGAAAAAAAAAAAAAAAAAAAAAAAAAAAAAAAAAGAGGGTATTAAAAGGACATACTGTCAGGCCTAAAGAAACACAGCATCTGCTTAGCTTTTTAACCACTTTATGGCTTGAAGTGTGCTTCTTTCCATCCTTAATTACTGTAAACGCATGTTGCTATCTAATCCGGTAACCCTCCTCTCCCATTATTATAAATTAAAGGTTTTTTTTCTTCAAGCAATAACAAGCCCACATGAATCGATTAGTTATACAAACACAAAAAGGCTCATTATCCAACTGCTTGAACATCCAAAATGAAGTGATCTACTACCAGCAACCTGATTTGACAAGCTGGGTTAGTTAAGTAAATGCAGCTTTATCCTAGTTAGGCAGGCACGACTATTTAAAAAAAAAAAAAAACTTGAAATTTGGAAGAAATTTTTAATATCCCAGGCTATGAGAACTCTGAAAATGGATCTGAATGCATCTTACTTGTAGGAGACAATCATGACAGGCATGACTATATCATGTCTACAGCATGATCAGAAACGGGGTCACTCTGGACAACATTCTGAACTAAAACAACACGCATTATAGGAAGACGACGACCAAAGGTGGGTCTTCCCATCATCCCTGAGGAGAGGGGAACAGAAAGATACAGAACGAGGCATGAAGCGGGTTCATCCGAGCAACAACTTCATACAGAATGCTAAGAGAGACAATAAACGGTGAGAGGTTGGATGGTAACTAAGCCATGAGCAATAATATTCTGGAATGTTCCAAGGTATTACAGAAACGGGCTTCCCACTTGTTTCACCTTTCTCATGCAGCACATTTGGGCTAATGAGGTTAGTCATCACACGCAAGTAAAGATATTGCCTTCGGAGCCTATTAGTACAGATGAACGGTCTCATATTCCAGGCGCAAATATACCTGAAAAAACTCACATGTCCAAGGGCAAAGACTGGCGTGTCGAGGTACAGGCAGATAAACACAGCTCTGCTTTGATCAAACTACTGTCTCCCCAGCTCGTGTACACCACACCACTGAGGGATGGCACATCGCATCGTTCATGAGGCTGAACCTGTCACACCATTTTACCAAAAAGGGAACTCATGTTTTCTCCATAATGCACCTCTTGTGAAACATATGCTGTGAAAAGACTGTCGGCATAAACGTCCAAGAGATGGAATACAAGTGAACTGCAGCAATAAAATTTGGACAAAAAAATAAATGAATAAATATCCATTTTGCGAGGGGGCCTGTAGCAGAAATTCTGAAAGCAACCCGCCCAAATAAGTCACCCCCACATTACATTAACTGCAGCATTTTTTTTTATGGCGTTGTAAACGTAATGAAGTAAAGACAATGGAGACAAGCACCTTCACAGCCACAGCCTAATAACTAAAATACTTTCATTATTCCTACCTTACCAAATCAATTCCATTCTAATTTGCTTTAATTGGATGTCTGGCTGAGGTAATGAGGGTCACCAGCATGACTCCTGACATGGGGCACATAGGCAAGCAGGGAAAGGTTGACTATACCCAAGAGCAAAGCTCGGTTGCATTTTATTTCCATGGACTGGTAAACATAGTACATAAATTGTACAAGAACCAAAGTCTCGAGACAGCCTGGATTCAGAGGGGATCTGGGACTGATCAGTCCACTGCTTTTGGAAATCTAGATGTTGCTGCATTAAGAGCCCATCTTTAAACCACAGAGAATTTCTTCCAGAATAAATGAGGATGTTTCATAACAGAAACACCCATTATGTTTAATAAAACTCACATTAACACTCAGCTGGTTTCTTTCATTTTTCAACAGTCAATGGCTCATAAGTCCCCCCCCCCCCCCCATCCGGAGACAAACCTGATCAGTTTAGGGGTGGAGCCTGTGGTGGGGGTGAGGCTAACTTTGCAGTCAGCCAGTGAGGAGAAGCAGTAGTCCAGGCAGCTGACGCGTTACCAATCCATTAGCCACCCATGCCGAGGTCATGCACCGCTTTAATCGTGTTACATTTATCCAATTAGCCTTCTTTGGAGCCTCGCAGCATCAAGTTCCCTATAGCCTCCCTCCACATTCAACACCCCACCCTTTGGAAACCTCCACACCCAACCCCCAACACCCACATTCTCAAGTGTTGAGAAGCAACCTGTTCCCTGAGCCCAAGACTGGGCACAGGAAGACCACCAAAGGCTGGAGGGGTCTGCTTTGATGTGTTTTCACTGTGGAATGCTAGCTGGAGCTTCAGCACAACCAGCCACAAAACGATTTTCCTCGCCTCACCCCGCCCCCACCTTCGCTCAGCCAAGGAGCTTTTATGGGCAAACGTAAATATGTAAATAAAACTAAACTGATACTTCTAAGAGAAGGATATATTATCACAGACACGAGGAGGAAAAAAAAAAAAAAAAAAAAAAAAAACTTTGCTTTCCACAGTGCATACAACAAAAAAAAGCTGCTGAGAATTGAACATGAGGCACGTGAAATTTGTGAAAAATCAATTGGGGGGGGGGGGGGGGGCAGACAACAGGTTGTCCACAAACACAAAACCAGAGCCCCGAAAAACCAGAACGTTCCTCACCAGACACGGGGAAAACCAAA
>JAACJT020015979.1:0-19745 GCA_009936485.2 Gymnarchus niloticus | reverse complement strand
GGTGGTGGGGGGAGAGGGGAGGGGGGGGGGGGGGGGGGGGGGGGGGGGGGGGAGGCATAACGCAGGATGTCCACATTCACAACAGCAAATGCGCCTAAAGACAGCACATTTCTCAGCAGACACTCGGAAAACACAAAGCGCGCCTAAAAACGATCGGACGTTCAGATTGTTTCTCATTAGCACTGCTAACCTGCTCCACAAGAGGCGGGCAATCACTAAGGACCTCAACACGAGCTCTACCAGAGGATCTAATGAATCAGAGGGAAGGCAAAGACTGCACGAAAGGCACTCAGGAATGAGAAGCTCAGTCTGATGGGAGCAAGGTGACCATGGAGATTCGGCATTATTTGGCTGTGTGCCAGCCACATCATACAAATGTGTCAGAGCATCAGGGAAATTCGTGTGCCATTCAGTCAGAGCTTTAGTGAGAGAGGCACAGGCATGATCATGCACACTGCCCTTTATCACCGGGTTACAGAGTTTTACCACATTTTGTTAGGTAAAATGGTCCAGCTTGTCCACGGTCTGTGACATGAGCTTCTCGTATCTTGATAGGTATGTCAGGTGTCATGACTGTGTGAAGATGTCTCCTCATTTTCCCAAACTGATTGACTTGTGTTGTTTTCAGGATTTTTTCATTAAGTGATATTAACGATGCTGGTAATACTGCACTCCATGTTTTCATTACTGGAACCAAATAGCACTTTTAAAGTATTGGAGCACAGTACTTGAGTGGCTTTGCACAAATTCTCCATTCCAGCTCATCCTAAATGGCTCCATCAGCATCAGGTGGGTCTCTATGCTGGTCACTGCAAAGTCCTAATGTTATTCTCTGAAAACCAAATCAAATTCTCCCTTCTCCTTCTATCACTTGGATATCCCACAACATCAGCAACACAAGATTGTAGTATTTGAAATCAAACCTTGTTTGATTTTAGTACATTACATTGGAACGTGTTGACATTTTACAAGGATGATCCAAGAACCACAAAACAGCAGTTTTTGGGTGTTGAAGATACCACCTCAGTGTGTTCTCCTTGGTCTCTGCATTATTTCAGTGCTCAAACATATGGCTCTCATCTACCAAGACAGTTCTGAAGCTGGAGCATCCAGTTGCAGCGCCCACAGCAGGAAGGGACAATGCACACTGATCTGTGGACATCAACAGAAATCTCCGCGCCTTGGAAAGGCCAATAACATCATTTGGTAGTGTCTCACGGCGAGCAGCAGAGCCGTTCTCGGATAATTCGTGTCAGCGTTTTTCCTTCATCTCCAAACAGCAAGCCCACAGTTTCCTTCAGAAACTCAAAGTGAGAAAAGAACAAGAAATCAATAGGCAGCGTGTTCCAAAGGCAAGAGGCTTTCTGAGGTGACTGTATGACTGGGTATGGAGTTTCACCCCTACTGACCACAAACTGAAGTGTGAAGGTCAGGCTTGAAAGCAACAAATAGAAGTCGCATGTAAAACTCAACATTTCCCCAGCTTTTCAGTGTAATGAAATAGGTCTACACACATGCATAAAACCATTAGAGAGCATGAATCAAGTCTAACACAGGTACCCAACAGGTCACCAACATTTTCAGTCTGGTCTTGTGGTTGTCTGCTGTCACAGTGACAATGCACTACTGCTGCTGTGACCTGACAGCGATCCAAGAGGCTGGACCAGGATACACAAATGTGTCACCTTGTTTACGAAGGTTTCCTTCATCACACTGTCCCCTTCACTTTTCATGTCGTTTTTCCACCTTGTACTACGAATCAGGACATGGGTTATTAGGTACACAGTCTCAGATTCTCCCCACGGCCCCTCATTCTCAGGCGGTGATGAGAAATAGCCGTCACACGTATTGCCACACGCACACACAGTCAACCGTCGCAGGCAGTGTCCACAGCTGTCTTCAGTGCCCGCTTTCACACTTTGCTTCCACAGCCAAGCTTTCTTCCGCAGGGTTCTGACCTTGAAAAGATCATAGCAACACATTCAGTGGGGGGAGGGTTACTAAATAGCATGGATTATTGAGTTGATAGGAGAGAAACATCGGGTGGCTCAATCACAGCCATGTAGGAGACCTCACCATGGTTCCCAGTAAAACTTCAAGGTTGTTGATCGAAACATCTCCTACATCTTAGGCTCCTCCTGTAGTTCACCCAACACTGGTTGACGATGTTTCTACGCATATGTGTTGCCATCTCAGGTGGCTCGGTCCAAAAAACACACACACACACACACACACACACACACACACACACACACACACACACACACACACACACACACACACACACAACACTATGATACTCGTCAAGGGCTCAAATGCTAAAGGGATTTGAGGCACTCTCTATGTGTGCAGATTAACTTCTACAGCCAGAACCACATGCGCCACTTCCTGATTGCAACCAGGAGACCTTAGCAGCAGAATAAATTTGCTTTGTTACACTGAAGGGTGGGTGGAAATCCACAGGGATTTAACCCTCAGTCACCCATGGCACATAAGCACCTGGCAAGCCTTGATTTAAGTTATGAGTTAGTGCTTAGCCCATCGTCACCCCTCCTAACGGCGTTTAGCCTTCCACATGCTGCAATCTGGAAATACAGTAAGGTATCTCTGGTGGGGGAACGGCAACTGGATGAGCCTGCGTGCGCTACATCTCCTTCTTGGCAGACATTCCCACTGTGCGCAGCCCACCATGCCAAATTGCAGGCGAGGGAAACAGGTCATTAAAATTTGAAAATGTAAGCAACTGTATCAATCAGTGCAGCTCCCAATGAAACATCCCGCCAAAGTTCTCTGTATCTGCTGCAGGATACGGTCACCGACAGATTCTAAAGTAGGAATAGTAGACCAGCATCCAGAGAAGTATACAGACGCAGGGCCTCGCTTTTCTCCAGGCTCCTTTCACCAAACGTAATCAGGGATAACTGAATTACATATGCTGTCGACCTCACTTAGATGGGATGAGATTAATGGCTGGAAAAGCAGATTACACATGGACAGAGACCAGGACCGAAAGGAATAAACGGACATTAATCGACCGTGTCGACCAATAAAATCTGCCGACAAAATGTTTGTATTGTCGAATGGTCATTCAAAATCCCGAGAATTAACATACAATTATTTTAAAGTCAAATGTCACATTTTAACTAGAGGAGTGCTATAGCCAAAGTCAGTAAGCAAGAATACAAAGCTTGCAGCAATGCAAGGAAAACGCTGGAACCCAACGATACGAATATATGAGAACATTTCACAGAAACACAAACTAAAAATGTCATCAGGTGCAATAAACGCAAGGCGAAGTTGGCGTTCCATGGGAGCACAACTGGCATGTTAGAGCATTTGAGAACTCCATGGCGTGGGAGGCACTGGCGAGGAGTGTGGTTCCACCAGACGATGTGCTCGTTAGTAAGATAGCTAGGGTAGCTTTTAAGAGCTACAGCCAGCAAAGCGTATGCTCAATCTTTTACTGTGACATCCAAGATATCATCAGATTGTCAAACCGTGTGACGGTGTGCTCAACTTTGAATTTGATTTTGCATTAAAGGTGTGTCAAGAGCGAAGCTTGTGAGTTACACAGCTACAGTACCGTTAATCTCAGCGTTCAGATACTTTCTTAAAGTCACATGAACATGTTGAAATGCTGACCTTTCTTCACTCTGTGGAAAATACAGGAGTCCATAGTTGCTGTCACACAATATACAGTAACTGGGATCACTATCTATTACTGTTGATCATTAATGCAATTTTTTTTCCTTTCCGATGGAGCAGTTGATATTGCTAATGGGGATTGGTTCAAAGATAGTTTTCATTACTAAAATACTTGTAGTTGTCATTTAATCTGTAATGCAACTAGGTAAATTTTGAATGTATTTTTACACAAATTTTAAAATGTTCACTGCTTAGAGAGAATAACTATTTTAGTGAGAAGGTTGGAGTGATCCTGAAGAACATGACAGTGTAGGCTTTATTTTTTTCATAATAAAACCCTCAACTCTTTTTTGTTTTTTACCCGTAATTTACTAAAGGTAATTAAAATTCAGTTTCATTTCATCTTTATTCTTAGCTTGCCCATGCCTAATACAACAATCAGCACAAAGCAAATACTGAACAGGTGATTAAGGGTTACTGATTAATCACTGCATTAATCAGCTGATTAGTCAAGTTAATCATTCAAATAATCTTTAAATCAGTCGATTATCAAAATGATCATTAGCTGCACATCTAATGAAAACAGTACAGTGCCACACACACACACACACACACACACACACACACACACGAGTGCTCTACTCATATGCATAGGCAGCATTACACTGTAGCATTTTTCACAAGAGAGTGAGAGAGTGAGCATGCACATACACCTGGATCAACCTTGGATGGAGCTTAGTTTGAACGAGGAGCAGGAATTACCCCTACCTCCACCCATCGGGGGCTCCAAAAATAGTTGGCCAAAGACCTTAATGCCAACGTTTGTCTGATGTTTTCATGTCATTTCACCAGAATAACTGAAACAATTCCTCGTGTGAAATGTCAGTACAACGGCGTTCTGTCAGAGATGAATGATCTGCTAGCGCACACGTTTATTTAAGGAACCGGGATGCTCTGATTTGTGGTAAAGTGTAGTGAATGTGGATTGCACCCAGTTAGTCATTGAGAAGAAGAAAAAAAAAAAATAGTTCTTTTCTTTCCAGGCTGACTGAATTATAAACATTAAACAGAATATTAAAGGTTTTCATCTCCATATTAGTGAAGGAATACTTCCACCCACAGCATCTTAGACTGGTCAGTCTTTTATAAGGCTATTCATACCTCACCTCACATAGAGTCTTCACCCCAGGTCATACATAAATTTCCCTCACTCCTTCTACACCATAGCACCAACTTGTGAAGTCGGAATCTATGTGTGTAATGTGTTCATGTCAGCATGCAATTTCACACAATTGTTAATCTCATGCCCCTGTGATCGTAGGTTCAGCACTAACTCACTGACTTCATTCCAACAACTTCAAAGCCCAAAACCAGAATGTTTTAACCTTTTTCGAGGATGCCTGCATTATACAGCCTATGAAACGGTGTTCTGAGGGCCTTTACTATCTGGACACGGTCTAGCAGGTACCTGGACACAAACCACGAAGGCAACACTTGATAAAGGACCACAGACCAAAAACCCACGGAACCACAGTGAAACTGGCCACTAGCTCCGGATTGCTTGAACAACAAAAGTTCTGTTCTTCTCAAAAAAGGAAGAAAAACAAGATTTAATGCTGATGATTAACATTTCTATTCAAAACCTACAAGGACAATTACATAACCAATACAAGGGTCAAATGGGAGGTCTTTCACTAAATAGCTGAATCAGATTATATCGCTTGTATCTGAGCCAACTTCAGCTTTTACTTCCAAAGCCCAAGCTGTTCCAAAGCCATCAAGCCAATCGGGTAGACACTCCATAAAGAAAAATGACAAAAGTCCCACTAATTAACGTCACTCACTGTGTATTATCAAGGGGAATCGAAGAAGAAGAAAAAAAAGAAGATAGCAAAACAAGGAGTAGATAACAGAAAAACTACACTGATGAAGTTCATTGCTGCACCCTGCATACATTGAGAATTCTTGCATGTGCCTCGGAGAAGCCCCCAGCAGTCCAATGCATCACCGTGAGGCTTCACTAGAGAAAGAAACAGCAGGTAAATGCAAACAGGTGCAGGTCTAAAGGGGAAAAATAGAAGAGAGAAAGAAAACCAGCAGTAAAGCAAACATAAACCGTGAAACGAACAACAGGAACCACCGCGATGGAGCAGGCAAACACAATAAACGTAATAAAAGCAGCAGTGAGCACAGAGAGCACACACAAGGACAGAAGTGAAACAAGTATTGTGACAAAGCAACTGCATGTTACAATAGCGAGCGAGTGCAGAAGTACTGGAACACCAACCTGAGCAAGAACAAAACGAAATTCGGACAAGCCAAAGCCTTAAAACGGAAGCAGGAACAAACGTGTTACACGGCTCCAAGTAAGGTTCAGCGTACCTCTCGATGGAATGGCATAACCCGCACTGTCCTCTAAGTGTGTCACGTCGCTGGATGAACTCCACATCCAAGATCACTTTTCAGCATCTGGCAACCACGGGTTACACTCTACACGCAGGGGTACGGCATACAAGACAAGCTGCGCAGATGCATGGCATTACAAACTGAGCCACTCTGGAGACCAAACTGTAGTGACTGATTTTGAGGAACAAAAAAAAAAAAAAAAAAAAAAAATATATAATCATAAATGAACGTTGAGTTAATGTGGCATCCAGAAGGACTTCCACCTGCAGCTCCTCTCTCAAGCTGGAACACGCCTACCTCGCTGTGTGATGACAATCAAGATAACAATGGAAGGATTCATTACATCACAGCGAAGGGTTTATAAGCTGGCAGAAGGATCCTTGAATGGAATGGGGGATACGAGAGCAGCAAGCCGACCCGCTGAGGTTAACAGGGAACACATGTGACGAGACTGCCAATTAGAGAGAAGGCAAGGACACCCCACCTTGAGGATCTCTAACTAGAAGAGCAAGTCTGCGGCTTCAACCAAATCCCCACGGACTACACACATGGGGAAGTGAAGAAAGAGCAAAGGAAGGCAGTGGTTGAGCCTCGGCTATGTGTCCTACTCAGGAGACTCGTGATCCCACCTGTACTTGAGGACCCCCCATAAGACCCGGATCGACCAGGCTACAGATTATCCAAAGGAAACGTCAATATGGGTCAGACATGGTGTGTGCAAGGTGGAAAGAATGTAGACAGTATGTGGGCCAAACTGTAGGGACAAGACCAGGAGAAGAATGTTTACAACTACATCATTTAATGCACTGACAATCAAAACCAAAGATTCATAAAATTTGGCATCATATTACCAGGTGCAACACTTTGACATAATCACCACAACACCACATAAATCGACACCATTCTACTGCTTGCTGGGAATTAATATTTTCCATTCTCTTCCCATAATGACACAGACGAATGCCACCGAGTCACTCACGCATTGGCTGATTTGGCGGCGACTTTGCATCTAGGCTGCGGCAGCAGCAGCACCCGCCATGGAGCCTTAACGAGCTTGCCACTTACACAACAATAATGGCTCTTAAATGGCAGCAACGCCCCCGCTAATCAATGTGCGAGCAGTAGGGTTGTCAGAGTGACGGCGGTGGGCTTGTCCGCATACGAGCAATTGGCTCATGGCAGTGTAAGCGGAGGGCGCGTCGCAGTGATAGTAATGGGCCCGTGATGACATTAAGAGTAGGCTCATGGCACTACTGGTGACACAGTCCAATTAGCTGCAGAGGCAAATCCTGCCATTTGGAAGCCCATAAAAATGGCAGTTGGAGCCAACAGCGCCACTCACCTGGGACAGCCATAAGAACGTGCTTTTATCTCAGCATCACGCTTCTCACAGCACCCCGCATTGCCTGGAGCACCCGGCAAGGGCTACTTAGCCATTCTCCTTCCACGCAGCTCATGAATGCATACAACCTTATCGGCACTGAGCGCTACCTCATACCGCGCCATGCCTGCCAGTATTGAGGGGGATGCCAACACCTGACCTTTTTATGGTGGAGGACTGGTTTTTATCTATTCATCCCATGTACGGCTACTGGTGGCAGCGAGCACACTTCCTCCCTGCGGCCAACAATTCTACAAAACGGCTTCCGAGTTGCAGATGCTGGCAAGCTGATCGCTCTCTGCAGCGCCAACGTGACAACTGCACTGACCTCCCATTGCAAAACCAGCCATAGGGTTACAGTAATTTCTCTCAGCGCCAGAGCCACGCTTACACAAACTGGCCCTGACGACAGAATAACCGGTGCCTAGAATCTCGGACACTACATATAAATCATTCAACAATCATCTGGGGCTCCCCTGTACAGAAGTCTAACCCGAGCACAGTTTCCTTTCATATCTGTAGTAGTGATGCGTTGATGATGCTATGCTGGAAGTCCAGGGTCCATCCTGCTCCACAGGACGGAGCCTTAGGTGTTTCGGCTGTACGACCCACACCGAAGGAAGGCGGGCCCTTCAGATTCACATGCTGCGCTAAGAACAAGGTGTGCCCAGAATCAAAAGGCGAGGGGGGGGTCTGTATAGCATCTAAAATGCTGCCAGAGCAATGCCTGTGCACATCAATGGAAGTGACAGCATGTTGAAAGAATTCGCAGTGCATTTTACATCATGACGTTCAAACCAATACAAAACAAACTGGCTTTTCTATGCCTGTCTGTCTAGCATTAAAATGTAAATATACAAGTTTTAACCAAATCAATGTGTTGAATGCTCAACGCCAGCACATAAATTAAAACGGATTTTAAAATGGATTCCCGGCAGTTAATAATCTAATAATGGCCTGGCAACGTGCATGTCCTACATCAAGAACTACATGACAAATCTGAAAGCCTGCAGGTCCAAACCAACGTCATGCAATAAAAAAAAAAAAAAAAAAAAAAAAATCCACTACACCTTGACTGTAGCAGATCAACACCAAAATCACTAAAACCCATTACATCTAAAGTAAAGCAATTTCAGCAGGTCCCAGAATGAGCAAACGTGCTTGGCTGATTACGGCTGTCCTCTGCGGTCAAATGCGACACCACACCAACACCGGGTTAGATGGACAACTCGCACTGCCATACCGTGATCCCGAGCTGCAGGGGAAGAATAATCAAGTTTGAAAGTGCTCTCATTAAACGTGCTCCAGGACTACAAGTGGTCCATGTTTCAGAATTAAATCATAGCATTCACCACTAATAAATAAAAGTAGCCATCATTTAACGAGCACTAAACAGTCTGAGGCTTTTTAGTATGTAGATATAGTACCAACACAGCAGCACAGGTACCCAGTAAACTCCAGCAGCACACCCACAAGTAAGCACAGCCAAAAACAGCCTTAGTATACAAAGATACCCCACAGGTCCCTACACTCATTCACAACCCAGCTGAAGTGGTGAATACTGCAATATCGCCTTCCCAAAGAGGCGTAACACTTCCTACTAATTCCACTGTGAGCAACTTCCCGAAAAACATGACCAAAGAAGTCCCAGATGCAGTTATGTAATCACCAGGTCGAAGAATGAGTGAAGTGTTCTATAGAGACGTACGAGCTTACTTACAAAAGCTACTTGCATGCTTTGTACGTGTCGCTGCTCTAGATACGGAAATAAGTCAGGGGAACACAAAGAGACGGCACATCACGTAGACAGCATCTCCTCCTGCCTGAGCAGTGCTTTAGAAGACGTCGTGTGTACACAGTGAAGGCCGCTCGGCTCCCTCCAAGCCTCCTGTTGTGTCAGCTGACTGCAGGGTCACAGAAGCAGCTAGAGGTATGTGAAAGTGCACCGGCTTTGTTCCAAGGTTAGCCAGTGCTAACAAGGAAGCTCCTCAGAGGCACAACGGCCTCTTCTGTCACAGGTTCTCAGAAACACTAAAGGAGTAAAATGAAGGGTCGAAGTTGAAATTATCAGCAAGCGAAACACGACAAGGCTGCAGGCAATGTGACTGAGGAAGAGGACAACACAGCTCCTGCGGGCACTGCCTCCCCTGAGAGGCACGAGACACGCATGACCACGGGGAGGAAGACAAACACTCGTCAGAACAACTCTTTCACCGGGGCAGAGAACAAAGGCTGCTTAATGTTCGCCATCATTTCTGATCAATTTCACCAGGACCTTTCATCGTCAGCGTTGCCTACGAAACCCAGCAGCGTGCAAGTGTGATATTTTAGGGAAGAGAAAAAAAAAAACTCAAGGTTGTTAAAGTAGTTCTACTGACCTTACATCGCGGCATTCAAAAATACAGACAAGAAACATTCAGTGCTTCTGAGCCCTTTATCTGACAAGGTAATTATTTAGCCTAGCCACATTAACAAAGAAATTTCCTTACCTGAATAGTGCACATCTTTAATTCATATTTAAGTGTTAAAATTATTCTATTCATTTAAACATCAAAACATACCCAAAAATGGTTTGGAATGACAAGAGAAAACCAAAGAGATCAGATCCCACTAAATGTTCTGAACATCTAAAAACGTTAACCACAACACCACCTCCAAAAATAAGGCAGATATCACAAAGTCTTATTCTCCAAAAATACCTCTCAGTTCAACATCATGAAAATATTCAGTGTGTTCCTTCATCACTCACATATACGCATGTATTTAATAACATTGAGGGGACCTTCCATTCATTTCTATGGGCCTATCCCTAATCCTAACTATGACATTCCTAACCCTTACCCAGCATTAACCATAAGTAACCCAACAAAATACAAGACTTTTGGCTCTTTTGATTGCATTTGCATTTTTTTTTTTTAAGAAAATTGTGTTTTCCCTTGTGGGGATACAAACATTCCCATGGGTTAAAAATAACAGGTTTTCATTCCTCCAGTGGACATGTACACACACACACACACACACACACACACACACACCAAAAACAGGAACAACCCGATCTGATTTCCCCAGTAATGTAGATTTTTCTAGCTTCAATAGGAAAATATGGCCATCAACAAAAAGTGCCGTGAAAAAGTATTTGCCCCCATCCTGAGTCCCTCTGTTCATTAACACTTGTTTTTCATCTCCACATAAATTTAGTGTAAGACAAAAGACAACCTGAGTAAACACAATACACGGCTGTCGAGTGATCTTGTGATTTATTGAACAACAAAAACCTATATCACCCATGTGAAAAAGTATTTGCCCCCTAAGCTTAATACTTGGTTGGGCCACCTGTAGCATCAACTGCAATCAAAAAACTTCCGATAACAGGAGATCTTGTGCATCGCTGTGGAGAAATTCTGGCCCACTCTGCTCTACAAAATTGTTTTAATGCAGTCACATTGGAGGGTTTTCGACTATGAACTGCCCTTTTCAGGTCCTGCCACAATATGTCAATGGGATTGAGATCAGGACTTTGACTAGGCCTCTCCAAAATTTTAATTTTATTTTCATTTTCATTCAGCCGTTCCAAAGTGGACTTGCTCTTATGCTTCAGATTGTTGTCCTGCTGTATAAACCAATTACGTGTGAGCTTCAGATCACGGACTGATGACCGGACATTCTCCTTTAGTACTTTTTGGTTGAGAGCTGAATATATCCTTCCCTCAATTATGGCAAGTCATCCAGGCCCTGAAGCAGCAAAGCATCCCCACACCATGATATCACCACCACCATGTTTGACTGTGGGCATGATGTTCTTCTTGTGGAAAGCTGTATTATCTTTACGCCAGACGTAATGAGACCCAGGTCTTCCAAGAAGTTCCACTTGACTCATCAGTCCATAGAACATTATCCCAAAAGTTCTGAGGGCAATAAAGGTGTTTTTTTGGCAAATGTTAGATGAGCCTTTATGTTCCTCTTGCTTAGCAGTGGTTTTCACCTTGCCACTCTCCCATGCATACCATTTTTGCGCAGTGTCTTTCTGATGCTGCAATCATGAACACTGACGTTAACTGAAACTAAGAGGCCTGCAGCTCCTTGGATGTTATTCTGGGGTCTTCTGTGACTTCTCGGATGAGTTTTCTATGCACTCTTAGAGTAATTTTGCTAGGCCGGCCACTCCTGGGCAGACTGACCACTGCTCCATGTTTTCTCCATTCAGAGATGACGGCTCTCACGGTGGTTTGCTGGAGTCCCAGAGTTTGAGACACTGGTTTGTAACCATTTCCTGACTGATATATTTCAACAACTTGCTTTCTCAGATCTTCTGGAATTTCCTTTGATCGAGGCATAATGTGCTGTTTGTTGAGGTTTTTCCAAAAAATCACAAGATCACATGACAACTGTCTACTGCGTTTACTCAGGTTGTCTTATTTTATACTAAATTTGTTTGGAGATCAGAAACAATTAAGTGTTGTTAATAAACAAAAACAGGAACTCAAGAAGGGGGGGGGGGGGCAAATACTTTTTCACAGCTCTGTATTTAACAGCACGATACAGTACGCCAACAAAACACCGCCATCATTAGTAACTATGACAACTATGGCTTTGTGTCTTAGATCAGGAAAACACTTCTTGCAGCACTTAATTTTCTATTATTTATAAAGCCTATAAAAATGCATACTGTATACACACACTTTATACAAACACACGCGTGCACACACACAGGTATGTAAGGAAGCCTACATTTGATGGTGGGTTATGCGAGCTGTCCTCTACCAGTTAAAACTTGCCACAGTTCATAGCGGGTTTCTTGTACAGCTCTGCTTGCTGAACACAATTGATAAACAAAATCTAGTTAACTAGGAGCATGCCTTGCCACTCAGTTATTTAAAATTTAAAACCATACTAGCAACCCAAAAATTCTACCCAAAGATGGGCGGTGAGAGGCAACGGCAGGTAGCAATGGCCCGAGGCAGAGACGATTGGCAGGAGGCAGCGGTGGGTGGCAACGGCCCAAGGCAAAGACGAGGACTGAGTAGTACTTTTTTTTGGGGGTAGGGTTTCCATTTTTGGGGTTATCAAGGGTTGAGTGATGACAACTGAACACTGTAATGGAAACAAGATTTTTGGGCCTGATCAAATCTATTTGAATGAAAAGAAGCCAGCGCATCCTGGAACAAAGACGGAGGAGAGGACAGTTAAGTCTAATAAGAATGGAAACAGCAAAGGAGGACAAGATGGATCAAACCAATTCAAGAGCACAATAACCTGACTCTCCAACCCAAGACAACGAGTAATTTTCACAGGCATACACTCTGTCAAGACTCATCAAGCATTTAATTCCTTTTAAAATATCTAGACTATTTATCTTACAGTGGACATAACAAAAATGATCATTTAACCAACTGCATAAAGACAAGTCTGCTAGCCATCTCTTACTGTATATATAAAAAGGTGAAAGATCTTTGTTTTTAAACTGGTTAACATGGTGTGTGTTTTTACACAATATGAATTCCCTTTCACGCATTTCTGCATGGAAAGTCTTATTACAAGCCTCAGTTCTTCTCAGAAATGTGTGGATACAAATCATTCCTTTCACCAAAGTCGGACGTAAGACAATGATTTCATAGTACCAAATGTGACGCTAAATTACAGGTTCACAAAGTTGTAGGCAGCAGTAGAGACATCGTCTTTAATAATAGTGTAGCGACTGGAGAAGAGTTTGTTTATGGTTCAAAGGTATTTTATGATGTAATCTGTTATTCAACCTGTACTTTGGAGGCGGGACTGTCCTCCACTTGTAGCCAATCACTGGAGGGTGTCCGTGAGTGTTGGGTTCTGTTTCCCTAGCTATCAAACAGGAAGCCAAATACAAATAACAAAACTGAAAAAGCTTGAGGCACAAGCGATCTTTTCCGATTGGCGTCTATCAAAATTTGTGACGGGCGTCATGAAGATCACAGAGGAAGCCAAGACTGACTAATTCAACAATAAAATAAAGGTGGGCTGAGAATGTTACATCTGAACATCCACTGACAGGCATATTTTCATGTGGAAATAAATTCTAATGGACCACCATCAACACCCAAGTGCTGTGCAATGAAAGTTTAAGTCGTCAACACACTCATTAAACAAACCACATGACCCAAACTCTACAGCAAGTCAGTACGCTCACTTGACCTGGCCCACCCCCCCACTTATCCCCCCTACTCTCGTTAAACTCAACCTGCTGTAATCCATTCAAGGATGCTGCAAAGCAGTCTAGCCCTTTAAAATGTCAGCGTCACCCCTTAAACCTGGGAATGGAGCTGCAGTATTTTGTCACCAACCTGGCAGTTCTCATTATCCCAGAAGCTGAGGCATTCCCTTCAGAGCCTGGATATCCTAGCATCTACTCATTAACCCAAAAAGTCAAGTAAATGTCCATTAGCCTGGAAGCTCTAGCGTCTCACCGTCTGGCCTCCTTGATGTGAAAGGAGGTTGAGATGAGGGCCCATTTCTCGCAACAATGACTCCTAGCACCTGGGGAGAACTCCTGCAAATGAGGCCATGAGCTCAGCAGTGCGACTGTGTACCCGATACATGAGATTATAACATCAGGCATTAATTATTAAATGCTGATACTGAATAAGCACGTACACACGCACCAGCCTGTGTGCACACACACGCACAATTATAAAATGTCCTAATACTACCCTAACAAACAACAAGATGGAAGACGGTGTCTGCTGTTAAACAGTTTAACCCAACACCACGGCTTCATAGGTCAGCCAGTTATACAGATACCATAACACCTCTGGTGAAAAGTCTCTTCACTTGTACTTTTGGTTCTGCATTGCTAAATCCCTTAAATCCCTGATAGGCTATTCCTTGTAAAATCTAAAATACTTTCTGTATAACACATTGAAATTAATTCACAGCTGCATTTCCATTTTTCCAGCAATTTCAGTGGAAAACTGCCCATTATACAGTACAGCCATACAGGCTCCTTTGTGTTAACATTCAAAGCCACATGGAGACAGAGATGCATTAAGCCACAGCCGGGCTCAACAGTCAAACCAGAACTAAGTACCAGTGTTAATACCAGTCACTTTCAGAAAGGTTCGTTTTTCCTGCATTTTACTAGTAACGTAGAAGTTCATTTCTGCTGTTTTTGGCTTACTTAAGGTGTGGGCACAGATCCTGACTCACAAATGCAAGCAGCTGTCTAAGAAAGTTCACTTTATTAAAAAAAGAAAAACTTTCACCTGGCCAGAAAGACAGAGCGGCATGAGCTACTTAAATATTTAACCTCACCTCAGCTAACCAAGCATTAAAAAAAAAAAAAAAAAAAGCATTTTACACACACACAGAGCAGAGACACCATCCCTTTACCGTATGGGCTGGAATTTCAGCTGCTGTTGAATTCCATCCTTCGAAAACCTTTAAGAGAGCCCAGAATAGCTGTGCAAAGCAGGCCTGATATGTTCCACTGCTATCCCCCCTGACATACCGAAGGGATCAAACCTCTTCCTCACATACCAAAAAAAGCACTTGGGCACATGTGAACATTTGTTCACCATCATCTGCTGCAACCAAAGTAGAAATATTAACTTTTTACAGAAGCTTACAGGCACTGGCATGGGGAATACCTGAATCTGATATAAATACCTGACAGTATATACCATGCCCAACTCTAGTCAACATAATCATTCACCCAGCACACAAAACCCCCGCAATGCAGCAGTGTCCAGATTCCAGAGACAGGATACCCGACTGCAGACAGCGATGCTCAGGCACTGGGGAGGATGAGAGGGACCACTGCCAGTTCGTCAGCTATCTCACACCTGAGAAGGTAACGACTAAACCAGATTTACCCCCACCAATACGGTCATCCGGTTTCCCACAACAACTCCTACCATCACAACTATACGACCAACCCCAATGTCAATGATGCTATGGCCACTGATTATCAGAGACTGTGCCCTCGACCACCTCCATCAGTGCCGTCACCGTCCACGCAACCTACACCATCACCAGACCAATGGTATCGTAAATCGCCCTTTCAGCCACCATGAACACCGCAACAAAAATAAGATGGCGAACAAACTGCAGCACCCACACTCAGCAGTTACTTCCCTCTGAAGTTTAAACCCAGTGAAGGGGAAAAAAAAAAAAAAAATGCATTTCTACCCAAAAGACACACACATAATCACATACTGCCTACGCAATCTGCATTTCAGACAACAGCCTTTGCTTGGATAGATAATTGCTTCTCTCTGTGCCTTTGACACAGTCAGTGTTCAGCTATGTCAGAGTGCTTCTCTTCAAAGGGAGAGATGTTACTACCATGTCACGGACTGACGGAGAGGTGAAGTCTGTCTCCGAAAAGAAATCCTCAAACCAGCCAGTAAAAACGTGTTGACAATCCTCTCTGGTCGTCAGCGAGAGCTACCCATGTTAAGAAGGTCTGGGGTTTTCCCCTATCAGAAAAATTTTACATTTTATCCATACCAAATCTTGCCCATGTACCCAGAGCCTGCGGCTCGATTTTTTTCTTGTGATGCTGTGAGCCTTTTCAGCTGAGATAAAACCAGGATATTGCTGCAGGTGGGGGAAGGAGGAATATTTTAATTAATCAGTGTGGTTTATGAGCTCAAGATTTCTTATGTTTCAAACCAAAGTGCACGGCAGTCATAGAGGTGGGTGAAGGCACCCCCTGCCCACTCACCAGTCCTCCCACCACTTCACCACCTCAGGAGATGACCGCTTAACTGAACCTCACACTCCAGCTTCATCCTCCCTCACGGTTTTGCAGCCAAGACGCTTTCAGCTATTGAGCTTCTGATGTAACACCTAAGAATTCTCTTTCATCCCGCGGCACCTTATCTTGAAAAAGGGCCCGTTTGGAGTCCCACCTTTAGGGGAGCACCCTCTCCACCGCTCCGCTCCATATGCACCATCCGCAAGCGGTTAAAATACCAGATGGCGGAACACCATTTGCAAAAATGTCAAGACCGTCACACTCTCGGGTCCGACCGATAGCGCTTCCCTTTTTGTGAGGTAATACAGCAGCTTTACATTTATGAGAAACCGAAGTCTGAGAAGATCCTTCAGTACTTCACATGAAATAGCAAGAAGGCCTTAAGGGGAATTGAAACGGAAAGCGTGACCCTTTAAGGTCCATCCCAGGTAACCTATATAAAAAACGTAAACAAGAGGGCAGGGTCCTCAGTGCCAGAGTGATTAATTGGAAACACTATGCAGTAGAACACAAAACAGTGAACAAGACCGCTCTGGGCAATATGGTAGTCAAATGCAAATAGACGGCTGTCGGCACGGTGTACAGATCCAACATGTCAAACTACCGAAGCCCAATCAATGTGAACCAAAACTGCATTCTTACAAACAAGCAAAACAATCAGTGCAACAGCGTAATGGGATCGGCTCCTGAATAATCAATGGGGTAACGCAAGCTGTCAGACGTTGGGAAGGCAAATGGCTTATTATCGCAATGGAAACCATTACGACACCTGAAACAAGGGGGAGGGAGCGGCTGGCGCCGAAGGTCATTCATTCAGATGGCTATTACCCTTTCGGCCGCCACTCTCTTTAATCACAATGTGCCTTTCAAACACTGAGCTCATTGGTAGGGCCTCGCAAACGGGGCCACAGGCAAGAGCTGTGACTCAGTAGGTTAACATCTCAGCTTATGTGCAAAATTCTGGGCTTCCTAGAGGGCAACGGCACCAGTGTTGGGTATCCAGCAGACGTGCAAAATTAAATGGACCCACCAATGAGCTGCTGGCTGCTCCTGCAGATATGCATGAGTGCAACCATAAAGCGAGGATGCATACAAACTGAATCCGTGCTGACGTGAACACGACAAGCTAGAGTGTGAAATGAGGCCTCCTTACTACAAGCAGGCTGGGTCGGGCCAGGTCGGTCCGGGTCGGGTCCCCATAGCCTGAGAATAGGACCCGAACCCTCAGCTAACATACCAACCGGCGGACGTTGGCCTACCACATACCAAAGGGGCGCAGCTTCTCCACATGCTGCCCATCTGTTTAAATCAAGATTAGGCTCCGCTTCGTTTGCTAATGTCACGGTTTGAAAGTCATCCAAAGGGCAGCGTGGAACGCTCCCTGCTCAGTGATATGCAAGATCTGGGGAGCGAGGTGGAAGATGTAGAATCCCCCAGTCTGTGAGGTCAACGTCACCCGCCGACAGGCAAGAGAGCCCTGCGGCCGCGGCGTGGTAACCCGGTCAACGCGCTGATCATCTTTAAGACTTCCGCTGATGTCAATGCGGCGTAGTCTGGGCACAGGACCGCCCTGCTGTGTTAAGATTTAAAATGAGATGGAAACACATAGCAGCAGAAAACATAGGCGCTGTGACTGCTCTACTCAGTCTAGTATCCATTAACCAAAGCCTGCTAAAGTTTGGAACGACATAGACGTACAGCCCAGCACACATCTTGAACTGACATAGATGACAGAACATGAGACAAGTCTGACAGGCTGAAGCAAAACAAGCGTATTCATTAAGCAACAGCAGGTGGTAGTGAAACCTGATTCAGCTGGTGTTTTATGTCCAAAATGGTGCCCCATCAAAGTACTATCGGTCTAAAAGTCTGCAGTTACAGCCATCTATCCGACCACGAATTTAATCGCAGCATAGGCCACACAGCTGGACTACACCCAGGACGGGATTCCAGTCCATCGCAGGACAACACGCACAACTTCGAGACGTGCTCCAGACGCATCCAGCTGCATTAACAGCTAACAGAGAAGCTGTGCAAGTCCCTCTGGATTAAAAGCATCTGCTAATCACTTAACGCAATAATACAGTCACCTAGCAGGTGTGTTTACAGTCTGCAGTGCCCGACTGCTCGACGGGCACTGCCAACGCAGAGCAGGGAGGACAGACGCACGTTCTACGCCGAGCTGGATGTCTGCCAGCACAAAGACAGCCTCGCTTTCCAGGAGGAGACAGACAAACGCACGGCAAGCGGATACGAGAGACTCAGCATGGCAGGGTTCGTTTTTCCCAATTCGCATGCTTCGGTTTGTTTTTCACCATTAGTGATATAAAGGAGGGGGGGGGGGGGTTCGTAAGCAGCAGGACAAATGGAGTTTAAACAGAAACGTACCACATTTTCACATTCTCTGCACAGATGGGAGTGTGGAGCTGCAGCCTCCTCAATTATTAAAGCGGCAGAATGAAATCTCACAACTACACAGCAGTGTAGGAACCACACTCCTACCCCCGAGGAAAACGGCCTATAATGACAGATCCAGTCTGGAAGTGGGCATTGCAAAGCACAGGGATGAGAACGGGTGACGAGGCGGGGGGAGGTGGGGGTCTTGATATTAAAGGCCACTTTTTGCAAATATCAAAACTGCTTTTCACCCGATATGTTCGGGGGTCCATTAGAGTGAGACACCAAAGATCTGCAGCCTCATTTTTAAAACGGCCACATCGGATGCGATCTCAATGCCACAAGCACACGCCTGTAACAGCGTCGGTGCTGTAATTTAAACTGATGTGGAAACGGTCAGACCTCGACAAAAGCTGCGGCCGATGCACACAAAGCTTTCCTGGCGACTGAGTGGGGTGGAGCCATGACACGGTCGATCTACAATTGCCATTAAACATCCATTAATAAAATCAGCTTCTACACACCGGCTACAGAAACGTGCAACACTATTCATATTAATGCTGAAGATAATGCACAACTGTAAAACCAAAAAAAGTAACATGGTAAATGTCATTCATGAGGGGGGTAAACATTTAGAAGGGTACAGATTATAAGAGTGATGTGCTTTTTCACATATACGGTGACACCAGCACTTTGGAAGAAAAACTACACTATGCTAAAAGGATACTCTTCTTAAACTATGGCAGTGGCTATGTGCACTGATTCTGTATTAAATTCTATAGGCCTCAATGACATCCCTGGTTTCTCACAGGTCCCAGATCAGTTGCCTGCAAGTCCAAGCAGCCCTTGCAGCCAAGCTCACACGACAAGACTAATGACCCTGGCAGAGAGGGCCACACTCAGAGCGTGCTGACAGAAGTCTTTCCTCCGCAGCCGTCAGCCGTCAGCCCCCGTTTCCCCTCCCTGTGCGCCAGAATGGCATTGGATCACTTTCCCCACTCTGGGCTGACATGCCAGTTAATAGGAAAGCCTCCCAGGAGTCACACCCAACACAGAGACACACAGAAAACCACTTCTATTTGCTCTCAAAAACAAACTCTCTCACTCTCTCACTCTCTCTCACACACACACACACACACACACACACACACACACACACACACACACACACACACACACACACACACA
>JAACJT020015892.1:0-42077 GCA_009936485.2 Gymnarchus niloticus | reverse complement strand
CAAAGGACAATACGTCGGAGAGACAGAGCGAGGGACGAAGGGCAGAACCTAGACAGGGAAGGAGGAACTCAATGACAAAGCAGGGATGAAGAGGTAGGCCCGGGTATAAGTAGGTGTGGTAGGGGCCAGCCGCGGCTCCCCCTGGAGGAGGGAGGAGGAAACCGTGACAGTACTCCCCCCCCGTGACCGGCTTCCAGACGGGCGAGGACGGCTGGGGTGGGCCCTGTGAAAGTCCGCGATGAGAGCGGGGTCGAGGATATCGCGGGCAGGCACCCATGACCGCTCCTCGGCACTGTAGCCCTCCCGATCCACGAGGTACTGGAAACCCCAGCCCCGGCGACGACTATCCACGATCCGGTTGACCGTATAAGCTGGACCGCCGTCAATCAGGCGAGGAGGAGCCAGGGCTGGGGGATAGACAGGGCTAACAACCACCGGGCGAAGGTTGGAGACATGAAAGGTCGGGTTCACGCGGAGTGTGGGGGGAAGGGCCAGTCGGTAGGTCACAGGGTTAATTCGGTGGGTGATTCGAAAGGGACCCAGGTAGCGTGTAGCCAGTTTTGAGTGGCCAGGACGTGTGGGGAGGTTCCGGGTGGACACCCAGACCTGATCCCCCAGGTGGAACAGTTGGGCAGGTCGTCGCTGATGGTTGGTCTGGCTAATGTACCGGCGATTGACCTGAAAGATGGATCTCTTTGCCCTGCGCCAGGCTCGGCGGCACCACTGCACCACAAAAAGGGCCGAGGGGGTGTCCATGGCCGGTTTTTTTGTAGAAAATAGGGGAAGAAGGAAACCGTACATACACTCAAAGGGGGACATCCTGGTAGTGGAGGAAACCTGAGAATTATGTTCCAGTTCTGCCCAAAGGAGGTATTTGCTCCAAGTATGGGGGTTAGAGGCAGCGAAACACCGAAGGAACTGCTCCACCCTCTGGTTGGCACGCTCCACCTGTCCATTAGTCTGTGGATGGAAGCCTGAGGATAGACTGACCGAAGTAACAGAGTGCAGAAGGCCCACCAGAACCGAGAAACAAACTGGGGCCCTCTATCCGAGATGATGTCCGCGGGAAACCCGTATAGTCAGATGACATGTTGCAGTAGTAGGTCTGCTATCTCCGTGGCGGTGGGCAGACCAGATAGAGGGACGAAATGGGTGGCTTCAGAGAAGCGGTCGACAAGAGTGAGGATAACTGTATACCCCCCAGAGTTGGGTAAGCCAGTGATGAAATCCATCACCAGATGGGACCAGGGATGGCAGGGAACGGGTAGCGGCCGTAATTCACCAGCGGGTAGGGAGTTCTCGGGACGGTTCCACGCACAGGTTGGACAGGCAGCCACGAACTGCTGAACGTCGGAAAGAAGTTCGGGCCACCAGAACCGACGTTGCAAAAGGCAGACAGTGGCTTGGACCCCAGCATGCCCCACTAATACAGAAGCATGGCCCCATTGAAGGACCTCCGGACGGATCCGAGGAGGGACGTAGAGAGTGCCAGGGGGCGTGGTCGAGGGTCCGGGCTTGGCCTGTAGGGCTTGTGTGACGGTGGTTTCGATGTCCCAGCATAGGGAAGCGACTATCCGGTCCGGAGGCAGTATCGGAGGCGGCATGGGGTCAGGTGGGTCACGTTCATGAAGGCAAGAGAGGGCATCGGCCTTCGTGTTCCTCGACCCTAGGCAGTAAGTAAGGATGAAATTGAACTGCTCGAAGTACAGCGCCCATCGAGCCTGGCGCGGGTTAAGCTATTTGGCATGGTGGACAGTAAGCAGGTTCTGGTGATCCGTCCAGACCTGGAAGGGGTGTTCAGCTCCTTGTAGCCAGTGACGCCACTCCTCTAAAGCTCACTTAACAGCTAAGAGCTCCCAACCCCCTACCCCATATCGCTGCTCAGTGGGAGTGAATTTATGGGAAAAGTAGGCACAGGGTCGTAGCTTATTGTCCCCTCCCCACTGGGACAGAACCGCCCCCGCCTCGGAGGCGTCCACCTCCAGTATGAACGGACGAGACGGGTCAGGACGGACTAAAACCGGGGCCGTGGTAAACAAGGACTTGAGGCGCTGGAAGGCGTTCTCAGCGGCAGGGGTCCAGTCAAAACGGGAAGCAGTCCGGGTGAGGCAGGTGAGTGGGGACACGACGGTACTGTAGCCCCATATGAAACGGCGGTAAAAATTAGCGAAACCCAAAAAAAGTTGTAATTGTCTAAGGGTGGATGGGCGGGGCCAGTTTACGACCGCCGAAACCTTGACCGGATCCATGGTGATCCCGTCTGGTGATATCAGGTAACCGAGGAACGAAGTAGTGGTGGAATGGAATTTGCACTTCTCTAATTTGCAGTACAGACCATTGAAGAGAAGGCGTTGCAGGACAGGACGGACGTGAGTGACATGATCGGTCAAAGAACGGAAGTAAATGAGAATGTCGTCCAAATAGATGAACACGAAGCAGTTCAGGAAGTCACGGAGGATATCATTAATGAAGGCTTGAAACACAGAAGGACTGTTAGATAGCCCGAAAGGCATAACCAAATATTTGAATTGACCGGCCGGGGTTATGAACGTGGTCTCCCATTCATCCTCCTTATGGATGCAAACCAGATTGTATGCGCTACGGAGATCTAGTTTAGTGAATACATGGCTTCCCTGTAAGGACTCGATCGCTGTGTTCATGAGCGGCAGAGGGTACCGGTTTCTTACAGTAATCCGGTTGAGTCCCCGGTAGTCAATACAAGGTTGCAGCCCACCATCCTTCTTCTTTATGAAGAAGAAACCTGCCGCTGCCGGGGAGGAGGAAGGATGGATCTGTCCCGACCAAAGGGCCTCGGCGAGGTACACCTCGAGAGCCGCCTCCTCGGGACGGGACAACAAACACAATTTACTCCGCAGGAGAGCGGTGCCAGGAAGGAGGTCGATAGGGCAATCATATTCCTTGTGAGGAGGCAGCGAGGTAGCTTTCAGCTTACTAAAGCAATCCCTCAGGTCATGATATTCCTCCGGGAGTCTGGACAGGTCAATAGATTCCATGCCGCTCCCCTCGGCCTCCCTGGAGGAGCCCCGCGGACCTAGGCAACCAACCCGGCAGCCGGCCCCCCAATTGAGGAGACTGCCGGTCCTCCAGGAAAGCCATGGGTTGTGCTGCCGCAACTATGGGTGTCCCAGAATAAGTGGATTGTGAGGAGTTTTCACTATGTAGAAACGTAGTTCCTCAGTGTGCCCCCTTAGGTCGAGTCGTAGCGGAATCGTCTGGTGCCTTACCTCTCCTCCCCCCAGTGGCCTGCCATCCAGGGCACGGACATAGAGTGGCGTGGGCAGGGGTTCCGTGGGAATGCTCCGTGTCTTGACCAAGGTCCGATTCAGGAAGTTCCCCGCCGCTCCGGAATCGACGAATGCCCCGAGATGAATTTCCCCCCCTGACCAACTTACACGAGCCGGCAAGAGCAAAGAGGATTCCCTGCCGGGGAACTCCTGTATTGCTCCAGTCATGGCTCCCTGGTAACCCGACGGGAACTGGCGTTTCCCGGCCGGATGGGGCAATTCAATCGATAATGTCCCGCCTGTCCGCAGTACAGACACAATCCTCCTTGGATCCAATGCTCTCGCTCCTGGGCGGACAGTGGGGTTCGCCCCACTTGCATCGGTTCCGCGGGGGGCAAGGCGGGGAGATTGGAGACGACCGGGGTGGCTGCGGCGGACGGAGATCGACCCGGAGAGGTAAAATGTCGGACGGCGTGCCGACTGCGACGCTCCCAAAGCCGGTTATCTACCTTTATGGCAAGAGTGATGAGACTTTCTATCTCCTCTCCGAAATCCCGGGATGCCAACTCGTCTTTGATCTCTTCATTCAGGCCATGATGGAAGAGGGCGATCAGCGCCTCCGTGTTCCAATCTGTCTCCACGGCGAACGTCCGGAACTCCACTGACTAGTCCGCTACCGACCGGGGTCCTTGGCGGAGATGCAGGAGGTGGGTGGAGGCGTCCCGGCCGCACATGGGGTGATCGAAGACACGCTTGAACTCAGCTAGGAACTCGGTTGAGGAGGAACAAAGCGCGGGCTGGTTGGACTAAATGGCAGTTGCCCAGGCCAGAGCCCTCCTTGTCAACAGTGAGATGACATAGGCTATCTGGGCCCGGTGCGAGGGAAAGGCCCCAGGCTGGGCCTCAAAGCATAGGGTACACTGAGTAACAAAACTCCCGCACCAGGCCGGGTGCCCATCATACCTCTCTGGATCCGCTATGCGGGAGCCAGAGGTGGATCTTGACTCGGCGGATTGGGCGAGGGACCGACGGAGGGTCTGGATCTCCTGTGCCTGGACCTGGATTGTGTGAGCCTGTTCGGTTATGGTGGCTTGAAGTTCCTGGACCAGCCGGACCATCTCCTCCGGACCCAAAGTGGTGGGCTCTCTGTCATTCTGTCAAGACTGGGTCAGACATAGGGCCCGAGCGAGGAGAGGAAGAGGCTCGTCACACTGGTTGAGTTGGGAGCAGAGGGGTTTACTGAGGTGTACAGTTCCTTGTGTCAGAGGTCAAACACTGAGGTCCAGAACTTAGGCAGTCGCAGGGCATCCACGGGACAGGATCTCTTGGTTGAAGGGCCGGGGTCAGACAGCGGGGAATCCGAAGGGCAGCACGACGGAGTCAGAAGGCCGGGGTGGGTACGGAGCATCCAAAGGACAATACGTCGGAGAGACAGAGCGAGGGACGAAGGGCAGACAGGGAAGGAGGAACTCAATGACAGAGCAGGGGTGGAGGTAGGCCCGAGTATAAGTAGGAGTGGTAGGGGCCAGCCACGGCTCCCCCTGGAGGAGGGAGGAGGAAACCACGACAAAAGTGCTCTCTGTCAACGGTGCTTCCTGCAGCCAACGGGGGACAGCACAGGTCGGGTCAGGTGAGCCTGGGGGTGGGGGGCAGATGGAGGGTAACTCTTCCCACCTGGGAAAGAAGCGGCACTGGGCTTCTCGCATGGCAGCATACTGGGGGGACCCTCATAAACATCTGTGTATGGGTGGAGGGGACATATTGGGGGGTGTCTGGGAACAGCAGCCTTGTCTCGGTGCTTATCTGAGCATGCAGAGGGCCTGTGAGTAACATGTGGCCAAATGTCCACGGTCGATCCTGGAAGAAACGTAAGGGCTTCTCTCCTCTGGGCTGTCAGACCGCCATCACCTTTTGCCTTTCACTGCCCTCCTCTACTTCGTCCTTCTTCTGCGGCTCTCATCCATGGACAAGGACACCAGGATTTCTGAAACTGACGTGAGGGGAGAATGCGTAAGAGGATGGGCCGCACACAGAGGAGACACGCTGGCATACCCGGGTGTGTGCGTGCTGCCCATCTCTGAAGTGGGGTTAGCGTGCTTTTCTATGGGGGTGGGGGGACTAGGGTAGTCCAGGCACACGGAAGCTTCTGGATCCAGTCAGCGGAAAAGGATCCCAAACAGACGTACCTCTGCGACTCCGCTTCTCGACATTCCGGGCCAAGTGGAAGCGGACAGGGCATGCTGAGCACAGCACGGACCTTCAAAATGGGCCACTCCTGCCAGAATCTATGGATTCAGTTAAGCGCAGCCAGATTCCATATACTCTTTGCCTCTCCCCAAAAAAACAGGGCGGTAATAATGATAGTGGCATGGCTAACAGAGGTAAGCTGTGGGATTTCGGGGGAGGGTTGCTATGATGTGCAGACCAGGAAGGCAAGCGAGAGCACCTGAAGCACACAATATGAATTGGAGCCTCCAAAACGTGCCGTTAAAGGGCAGCCAAGCCCTTCCTGGGAGGCACCCTGCCCAAAGCTGCTTTTGTCTCCAAGTTGCTTTTGGGAGGTACATTCCCATCCACGTGGGTGTATTGCTTTTTTTTTTTTTTTCTGGTATCATCTTGCTGTTGGGACACCCAGTTTCGATCCCAGCATTACATCTGGAGCAGATTTTCAGACAGGCAATACGGTTGTTTAGTGTGAGCTGCTAATCTTTACTGATAAATCCCAAAAACACTTCTCAGCTAACTGTAAGTTCAGAAAGAGAAAGTTTCACCTTGACACCATTCACGGCAGACCGTGCCACCGGAGAAGTGAAATGTGAAAGAGCATAGCGACTCCACCCTCGAAGGTACTGCTGTCCTGTCGTCGCTTCCGGAACGTGCTCAGGAGCTGGTGTCTCCTGCACAAGGCCCAGTGTCCGTCACCCGCAAACATCAGGCACAGTCGCCGGTGGCCAGGCTCTGATGGAAATTCACAAGCTCAGCTTAGCACAATGTGAATCTGCCATTTATCATTATGAGTGTCTTCTTCTGAAGTGTGTGTGTGTGGCCATGTTTATTATCATGTTTTGGGGACACGATGTCCACTAGAGGATTGAAAACCTGTTACTTTCATAACAAACATCTCCACAAAGGAAAACTCAATTTTATAAAAATCTGTCAATGCAATCAAAAAACCCAAATATCCAAAAATTTTGTATTTTGTTAGGTTACTTGTGGTTATGGTCAGGGCTGGGTAAGGGTTAGGGTTGTCATAGTTAGGATTAGGGTTATGCCCATAGAAATGAATGAAAGGTCCCCACAAGGTTATTAAGACACAACTGTGTGTGTGTGTGTGTCTCAGCAGTGTGTTTAGGGTGGAGACGAGAGTCTGGGGGGGGGGAATGGGTTTTGTAGGCACAGCTGCAAGGTCACTTGAGACAATAGTCTGTCCACTGAGAAGCTAAACACAGGTCTGGAGTTTGCCAATAGTAGGCGTCCTGCAGGCTACCAGTTTCTTCATATAGTTTCTTAAAATGTACTAATGATCCTCCTCTTAACAGTGCCATGCTGTTAAATGCGTGGCGCGTTGAAATGCGACTTGCAGCTGGAGTGGCGAGCTGCCCTGTTTTTTTTTTTTTTTCTGTAAATATTGAGCCAGTTGCCTCTTGTGACATTTGTCTGCCCAGACAGCTGCGATCCCCCCTTTAATCAAGCTCCTGGCAGCGGCTGAGGATTGAGGATCCTGTATCCATTATAGTCCTGATGAGTCAGTTGGCACTGGCTATTACCGGCTTGTCCCGGCCCCAGTTATTAACTTACTCACTCTTTACCAGTTGCACATACCCAAAGTCTCTGGCAGAAATGAGGAAGGATGGCCCCACCCCTTTCTCCTGATGAGTAGACGTGAGCGTGTCGAGGGATCGTGCCCCCCTCGCCGGCCCAGCCCAAACCTCTGTCATTTGGTGTGTAGCCCGCCTGGTGGGTGCATCCTCATACCGGGTGATGTTGCGGCGAGGTTTGCCACTCGACACCCATGCATTTCTACCGTTTCCGGTTCAGCAAGTCCTGCAAACGATTAAGCAGCACTCTTATTTTTTAGGATCCTTATTGCAGAATAAAAAAAAACGGTTTGTGCCACGTGCACCAGGGCAAATGAGGTTTCTTTTTTTTTCCAAGCAGCTAAATGCTTCTTCAGATATCCGCTGTATAACATTTCATCTCCTCTGAATGAGGCCCACCGTCCTGGCAGGCAGCTCCTGGGGACCCGGTGGCGAATCTCCGTGACGCCAGCCGGCGACAAGAGTCCGCTTTATTTTCATGGGCGGGATTCGTCCGTGAAACAAGGGTTCTCCGATTACTGCTGGCCCCTCCGGCGCTCACATGCAAAGCGAACGGCCGGGCTAAACAAAAACAGTTGAATCACACTCTGGTGGGGGGGTGGTGCAGAAACACGTTTCGGTCTGCGAGGTCGAAGCATGCGGCAGCGGCGGCGGTGCGCGGAGCGTGTGCCTTTCAGCTGCCCCGGCTTATCTGCGAAGCGGCTGACATTGCAGACCCTAATCTCCGTGCCAAGGCAGGTCAGCCAGCTGATTCGGCCTGATTGCAGCTTGCCGTCCCGTAAGCAGCATTAAATCAAATAAAGCCTGTTTTATGTTATATCGCCTGTGAGGCACAGCTGTGGGAAGGGGGGGGGGGGCTTCCTGCTGACGCCTGCCCCCCTCATCCCCCGGCCCGTCCGTGCCCTGTTTCCAAATATAGGAACGTCTCGCTGACAACATGTTTTCATTAGCAAGGGTTTTCTTCGCAACACGGGGCATTCTGCACATCTCGGCCGAGCCTCGGGCTGAAGTTCTGCCGGTTACTGCCGGTTCAGCCGTGGGGCCCCGTAACCGTTCGGGTCCCGGAGGGCCCCCAACTCTACTCTATTACTCCATCTTAAACAAGTTCTCATGAAAGGTCACCTGATGAGAATAAAAAAAATGGCAAAGACCAGCTTAAATGTCCACCACACACCAGTGTGTGTGTGTGTGTGTGTGTGTGTGTGGGGGGGGGATTAGACATCACCCAGACCACAGGACCCCCGTTACAGTGACCCCAACCGCTCATGTCCCTGCTGCATTCCTCCGCCACACTTCAGCGCACACGACTGAAGCAGCGTGCAGGCGTGTGCAGACAGAACATAACCGTACTGCGATAAGAGCAAAAGTAATGTTCTAACTCAATCTGCCAAGAGGACGTTTGACATTCTTTGCTTCACAGTTCGCAGAAGGGTATTCTGGGTCAAAATAAACAGTTTTGCCCGTTCCTTTTTTTAATAAAGTCAACTCTTGCGTGAAGCTCCCAGGTGATGTGGGAGTCGTACACAAATTTGGTCTGTCTTTTATGGAAACTGATTTCGTGTTGCCCACTGCCGGTCACTGGTGGCTTCCAGGCATTCCGGCAGAAGATTACCATCTTCCTTTAAAAGCATGTTCAGGAAGCCTCTGAAGGAGAACATCAGTGACACGTTTTACTGCCCAGGACTCCGATAACATGCCTACAGGAAAAATGCCCAGCAGGTAGGAGACGTTCCTACAACCCCCTGCTCACGCTGCACCCTGTTGCCTGGCAACTGGTCCCAGTCAAACACATGCATGCTAATGGAATGGAGCCCAGTGTTTTGCTCAAAAGCATTGTGGCAATGTGAGTAAACTTCTCCTGCACCCTTTTTGAACCATCTTTCGGTGCCCTATCATTTAAACACTTCATGTGTTTGTGAAATGTTCAAGATGTGCCACTTACATTTTAGCAACCCAATGCAACATTTTCCAGTGCTACAAAGGAGAATAACGGCTGTCCTTAATGATTGGTACCGTCCAGATCATAGCTATGTTTAAGTTTTCAGTGCCTAGGTGAAGCAAATCACCCTTTAACATTAACTCAAACCAAACACAGAAGATCATGACCAACACATTCAAACGTCTACAAACATCAAGGTGCATTTAATGCAAACAAACAACAGTTTCTGAACCAGTCAGTTGCCCAATCTTGTCATTGGTTGCAATCTGTTCATTTTGTCTGGACTGTTTTTCAATCATTGGCTGTTGAGGGCTATATGATATGCATTATACTGCATATGGCAGCATTTTGGACTACCTGGGTTCCAGTAGCTGTGGTTGTTGCCATTGGGGTTTGTGGGTAATTGAGTCTGCAGATGGACAACATGAGTTATATGGTACTGCACACCTATTGTGGTTTTCAGTAAAATAGTGTTTTGCAGATGTGTCAAGGGACAGACCTGCATCCTCAGCAGAAGTGCACACTACACAGGGGAGATGGGTAACGGGTCAGGGTGGCATCGCTCACATAAATTTATTGGCACTACTCCACGTCGTTCAACTTCAATCTTTAGTAAGTGCTCTGAGTCCCTATATGCAAGTTTTATATGAGCAAAACAGTTACATGAACTGGGTAATAGCACTTTAATATCATGATCTTCACCCACGACTCGGGGGCTCACAGGCCGAACAGTACAACAGAATCTCCCTGGAGGTGTATAATTGGGGCTTAACTACAGCCAAATCTCCCCTTACTCCTTCAGTCTGGTTACCACAGAGTGCACCTCACCCAGCAGTGGGGCTGAAAAATGGAATCCTCTATCTTAGCTGTAGGAAAGGAGTGCTGACCAGCGTAGGAAATGACTCCTGGGTAAACAGAACTCCTCTCGTCAGCGGCACCCATCTGCGGTCAGATGACCAGTTCCCTCGGGGCGATTTGTTTTCAGCTGAATTGTCTGACAAATGGTGGTACTGCATACAATAATCAGTGCTGAAACATCTGCTGTTTAAATTCCAGTTCTGCATAAACAAAAAAAAAAAATCCATAAAATCATTTTACCTAATGACCTAGATGTGTCACTAATCCAAAGGTGTGTTAACCCAGGTGTATCACTGACCCAAGGTTATAGGTGTGTCACTAGAAAAAGCCGGGCTGCACTGTCATAGCTATCAACGAGCCCCTGTGGAACATCCACAACCTCCCCCTTAACTCTCATATATCTGCAATCAAAAAACTGTTCTTGTTACCAAAAAAAAAAAACCAGAAACTGCAAAATGACAAACAAGTAAAAAGGAGTCTTTTCCCAAGAGTAAAACCAGGGCTTTTGTGTTCTGAATAATCTGCATGTGATCCAGCCAGTGCTGCAAGGTCAACACTCGCTTCCAAGATCCATTCAGACATTCATTTCCCAGAACACCTGTCGCCTCAAAACACACAAGTCTGCTGTTTGCTGTCTGGCGGCTGTGGCAATTAACAAGTCATTGTTTGCAGAGTAGTTTGTGATAAAAACGATGAAGCATCAGAATGTTTACACCGCACCTTACGAATCAATGAACTTTGCCCCAAAAAAACAGCTCAAAAAAGCAACCGCGAGGACTGTAGGGGTGTAGCTGACTGTAAAAGTCAGGAAATTTATACTGAAACGTATGTGTCTAATCATTAGGAGCACTTGAACACAACGCTCTTGCCTGATTCCTGCCTTTAAAAGGACACACCTGATGATTTTCTTCATCACCTGACGTGCTTTCTGCACCGGAGAGAACGCGACAATGAGTCTGGGTGTCATGACCATCCTTATTGGGCGAGACCTTCTTTAATGTTTCATTGTATCTAATGGGAGTGTCGCTTTATGAATAAGCTTGGGGAGAGGCTTCAGGCTGGTGGTGGATGTGACTAATCAGTAGCTTTGCCCTCCGCGTGGGGTGGTGTGTCATCGTGACAGCCGTCTCTGCCTGGCTCCACGCAGACGTTCCCCGGCGCCTCCAATGGCATCTGGGTTTATTCTCAAAACAGCAAACAAAACTTTAATGGTTCTACGCCCCATATCAACCGTAGCAGGGGCAGACCGCCATTTCTCTCCCACCATGGCAGGGCCTGTTCTGCTTCAGCCCGTTTGGCTTAGTACCCGCAGACCGCTGCGCCCAGGGCCACACAGCAACCTTCTTGGTGTGAGGGGAACAGAGAGGAGGAGACCCGGGGTACAGAACAGAAGGTCTGCTGACGTTCTCTACTCCGTCGGGGTAGAACCTGGGTCAGATGTCAAGACCTGAAAAGGAAGAAAGCTCTTTACGTGACGTCACCAACACTTGAACGCCGAGCAGGTCTCTCACGGCAAACAGACATGGCCCCCCTCTCCGTTTAAGAGCAACAGAGAGTATTTTTAAACCTGCACTGTCGCAAGTGAGTTACGGAAGCACGTCGATACTACATATGCCCACTTATTCACCACCAAAAAATAAACACGCCAGGGCAACAAACAGAAACTGTAAACACAGCAGTACGTGAAGTATGCAAAAACAGCCCAGGAATGGAACAGGAGGCAGAGCCTGGGAAGAGGAAAAAAAAATAGATCTCAAAAACAAAACTAACTGGGACAACGGCCTTGCTATCCTTTCAGCGCAGGCTTTCTTTAACACGAAGAGTGAACACGAAGCCATCGAGAGCCACCGACCCACCATGTGCCCCCTACGACCTCCAGGCAATCCCCCCCAGGAGAACACTAGAGCAGGACACACAGTGATAACGTCCCAGCATCTGGAGGTCTGGCCACACGTTCCCTTGTTTAAGTCCCAGGAGATGAGGTCACGTGAAACCCGAATCACATTCAGCTGCGAAGCTGAGCAGACATTAACAGGCGCACCAAAAATGTCAGCTAATGAGTAATATTCCCCTAACGTCATATTAATGACAGCATTTCACTTTCCACCTGTCCAATGGTGGAAAAACATAGAAACGTCAGACGAGAATCAAACAAGACCACTGGTAAGAGAGATCAGTAATAATCTGAATTTTTACCTCCCTCTTCTGGGCAGGCTTTATTGTGTCAAGGTCACCTTGAAGCCTGAGGTAACGTGGCACGCAAGAATGTTCCATGGAAAGCATGAAGGAATGGCGGCATGTCGTCCACGGGAGTTTACAGCAGCCTGTAAACACAAGTAATATAATTAGCAATTGCTTTTCACGATCGTCTGGAGCCTGGCGCTCTGGGAAGGAACCTAGGGAGAGACTTCCAGTCTCCGCGAAACCTTGCAGAATCCCCCCAGCCCACGTCCCTCAACAGTATGAGCGAAGAACCATGTCCTCCTCAGGTCAGCCTGATTATATGTGGCGGATAAATATTCACTGGACGAATCTTTATATTCTGTGATTGCTGAGATGAAAGAGAGCGAGAGAAATCAGGTAAATGAATAAAGGACAAAAACACAAAGATTTTTATTTCTCGTATAAATAATGCTAATGGCACTGTACATTATCATCAAGTAAATGTCACGAGAAGTGTATGATGGAAGCATCTTAAGTTCGGTGTTTTCTCCTTTGACAGCGACCCCAGAAGGTGGGGCGTTTCCTCTTGGATCCAAACGCTTGAAATATAACTCCTACCGACGTCAGTCTCATTGCAGACCGTCACCCCACAATGTCGTGCCTGACCCAAGCAAGTTCTCGCCGTGAGTCACGGTCTATGGCTATGAAGAAAGCACAGGCCTGACAGGTGGTCTGTCTAATATGGCTAACAAAATAAATAAGGGAGGGGAGTTTATTTCTGGACACCCCCCCCCCCCCAAATGAACAGGGCTGTTACAGACTACAAAAGGTGGCCCTTGTAACAGCAGACAGTTTTTTTCAAGTGGAACAATCAGGAAAATCCAGGCTTTTGGTCATCATCATAACTGCTGTTTAGGCCTCATTATAAACATTCGTTAAGTGATAAGGTACACGGTAACGCTACCATAAATCATTTCAAACAAAAATAAAACATACATTTGCAACAATTTTTACACAGAAAACTGTGAACGCACCAGAAAAATAAAATCAGTGAAATGGCGGTACACCTCGGGTTTTGCCTACGAGCCAAGCGAAGAGAAACACGAAGGAAAGATGAGCTGGTTTCTCAAGGCCGGAGCGGGTGTCACTTTGTTTGACTGTGTGTTTTGGAACGGAGGGGCTCATGGAGCCCAGCGGTGTGCTGCACGCCAGGGACCTCCAAGACGCAGCTGTGCCAAGTCTTAACACCACTGACCTCAGGTCCCGCACAAGGCTCGTCACAGGAGGGGTGGGTTGGCACCCTGGTCCCAGCCCCAGCTGAGCACACAGACACAGCTTGCAGTCGAAACAGATTACAGTACCTGCTCACTTTTTGGATTTACAATTAATCCGTTCATGAAAAAGCCAAATACTGCATTGGGGATTCTTCCGAGATGTGAACAATGGCCCTTGGGTTGTGGCCCTTTTGAGCCTCTCGAACAACATCCAGACCTCAACGCTGACCACAGTCAGACACCAGGTCAAAACACATGCACTGCAGTTTGTGCTGTCGTGATGAATACGTCACAATTTATTAGCGAATCTCTGAATAAACACACACCTGTACCTTTAAACCACTGTGCTCCTTAAATTTGTATGAAAGTTATACTGAAAGATGATTTAAGATCGTCCAACTGAGCTGAGGACAGGAGTTGCTATGAAGTGAATCTGTGACCATGTGAAATGTGACAGATCCATTTCAGAACAAATGAAAATCATGGGAACACGGTACTGCGTACGTTAAGGATGTTCTTAGTGGGGCCTAGACTCTGCCTAGGGGAATCCTGTGTCTGCCCAGGGTACCACCATGTCAAACGACCTAACACGGTGTGAACCTCCAGATGGAGTGTCGACAAATCGGCAAGCAGTGCAGACGGTAGGCAAATACGAGAACCAAATGCGGGAGGTGGGCAGAAGGGGCGGGAGCTGGTACCCAACACGGGAGGGGCGAATGTGCTAGTTTTTCTTGTCATTCATGAAAGAAAATAAACTGTACCCCTCCCTCAAATACAACACTCCCTCCTTTGCAGACAGGAAGATCTGTTTCATAATAATAATAATAAAAAAATGAAGTGAGACAGTTTAATTAAAATAATATTTTCATAGCTGTTGAGACTCCTATCTGCTTCATCAAACACACGCATACACACACACATACACACACACAGATGCTTTTCCACTGTTCGGGAACACTGACAAATGTACGTGAGGCAGACTACATTAAGCCCCCCCCGCGAGCAAAGTGTTTCTGCACCATTAACACTAAAAACAGTGAGAAGCAAAATAGAAGAAATAAATAAAGAGTGAACAGCCTGCCTGGCAGTGGCTCTGCCCGGCGCAGTTAATCTGAGACTGGCACCGCCGAGCTCTCAGCCCCCCCTACCATGAGTGCTGCTTTCACCCCCCCCACAGGCCCCAACAACGGCTCTCTTATTGGAAACCATTCATCTGTTTTATTCCACAGCCAGGCATAAATCATGGCCTCTAATAACGGCACATTCCTTCCTCGGGGTCCCTGCACTAGAGATGAGGTGATTTAATATCAGAGGGTCGTTCGTCTCCCCCAATCCCCCCCCTCCCCCCCAACCCTGTGCTGGTCTCTGAGGGGCGTGACCGACAAAAGTCTCTACCACTGCAATAAACAGCTTCCACAACATTTATTGAAAGCAATGGGAAGCATTAAAAAGAAATAAAAAACAAAACAAGTGGGTTCCCCATGATGATGATGTGAATGACGGCACTCTGTGTACAGCTTGGAAGGAGGGCGTGAGCCACGTTTCACCTCAGTGGTCTCTAGTCATAGGCTGGAGGCTGCTGTCAATCTGACCTCAGGACTTTGAACTTACCAATGGTGTGTTCGTCTTGTTGTGGGGGTGTGTGTGTGTGTGACAGAGGTCAAGATAAAGTGCCTCAGATCCAGAATAGCATCACAAGGCGATCACTATGCAAGCTACTTAAGCTTCAGTCACAATATCTGGATACATAAATTGATAAACCATAAAAACTGTGTAACTCTTCATATTTGAGTCAGATTGAAGCTTTCACATTGGTAAGACTACCCCTGTGACTCAACTGGGAATGCAGGAGCTTCTGGAAGATGCTTCTCCATGTTGATGAAGCCTCCGCCAGGCTCACAGAATAAGCAGAAGCCTCTCTTCTACTCCTCAGCAGCGAAACACCCTAACGTGTGGTTTGTGGGGGCAGGGTGACACATGAACACATTTACGTGGGAGCTGCGACTGCTGGGGAATAAGGGCCAGCATGCAGTGCTGCTAAATGGCTGTAATTAAAAGGATTCCAGTGTGTCTTCTCAACTGCTGGTGCCTCCAACCAGGACGGCGGCGAGGCGCCCCCTGTGTCTGTAATTAGGAAGTCGCCTGTCTGCAGTCTCCAAGCAGCCTCGCAGATCCCTCTGTGTGCTTGTCAGCCCGCTCCCGTAAGCTTCAGAGGCAGGACGCCCCCACCCTTCACACACAGAGGCGCACGCCCCCACAGAGTCGAGCTGTCCCACCTGCCGTTGTTCCACCGCACACCTGCCTCCACCCTTAGAATCGGCGTGGTTGGACCGAGGCGGCTAATCCGAGCCGGGAGGTGGACCCATTTCCTGAAGTGCCCTGCTGGGCACTACCCGACCCGTTGAATCCAGCCGTTTCCTGCCAGAACCCGGCCGCCGGATCCACGATACACAGCAGAAGTGGCTTAACTCTTTTTCCGCAGCCAACGTTTGCTTCTGGAGCAAGTCAACAGTCAAAACAAATTACGAGCAATCTGCTCATTTTTAATGTTTTTTTCCCTCCTCAGACAGCTTCCTTGACATAAAAAAGCTTAATTTCACTCTCAGGAGCGACCTGTCTTCTAACACCCTGCCTTTGGGCTCTCCCTTTGCACTGAAAGGAGTCCCGTAATTTCAAGACCCCCACCCCCCTTGCTCTGACCTCCCCACAGGAACCCCCCTCTCCCGTCCCCCAGCACCTGCCAAGCCCTGAATGCTCTCTCATTGTTACCTGAACAGCGGCTACTGTAACTCGAGCCGGAGCAGCTGCCGCGTCGAGGTCCGGGAGAGCAGGCCCCATGCCGGGGAGCGTTCCCCAGACGCCGGCCCGCTGGGAGCCCCCAAATAGAGGCTAGAGGTCGCCATGGCTGGCCCTTTCAAAATGACCTTGAACAAGCTTGCGTGCGTGACTGAGTTTAAGTCCATCTGGGCAAGCCAATCTCCAGGGGGGGGCTCTGTTTTCACAGCCCTCTGACAGTCTTCTCCCTCCCCAAGCTAGAGCTCCAATGCTGGGACCGGGATGGCCGAACCTTCAGCATCGAGATGTCTGGGTTCTGGGTCGCTTGCTACTTCCACCCCTCTTCCCATGCACCTCTGGTCAGTGTCTGGTTCAGTTTAGGGAAAATGTTGCAATTTCAGAGAATCGGTATCGATAGACCTGAGTGCTGGGAGTGGGACTCGCCAACAGGCTGACCCAAATGGCAAAACGAGAACAGGAGTGGCGTTTTTGTCTTGAGCCCAAGATGACTTGCTGAGTGGTGCTGAAAGACGGACGCTCTTGGGCTGCGTCGGGCTGTGGACAGCTGGTAGGGTCCACCCAGCCGCTCAGCTCATGCAGATAAACAGACGGCCCCCCACGACCCTTCAACCCCCTGCAGGAAGGCAGGAAGGCTGCAGGTGGGGAGCGGTTAAAGATGAAACAAATGCCTTCCTTGATGAGCCATTTCACCATGCTGGTGGTCATGCTAGAGTGGGATCAGGTGCATCTGTCTCGTGGCAACAGTAGGTATGGAGACCACGTCTCTAAGGTGTATGGGGGAAAGTGAAGCATGGAGGACAAGCCCACCAATCAAAGCAAGGTGTTTCCTGTAGTGGAACACAGGTTCGAATGTGTCTGTGGCAAGCACCTGGCTGGGCAGGTCAGCTTTCATAGCATAGGAGACCTTTATTTGTTATTTGTACGAGTTCATATACAATGGGATTCTTAATTTTTTCACGCATGCCATCTTGGTCTACTTGAGACACACACATGTATGGCTGTGAGTAAACATTGGGACAGAGCAGAGGGTCAGCCGTTTATCTTGAGCTGCTGGAGCAGTTAGGGGCCTTGCTGAAGGGCCCAGTGGTAATATGATTACTGTCATAGGATTCAAACCCCTGCACTTCTGGCCATGGGTGCAGATTCCTACACTGCAGAGCCATAGACCCACCCTCAACATCATTCTCCACTGGCAGGCGGGTAGCATTGAGTGAATGACACAACGTACACCCAAATAGGAAGAGATGACTTGCACTGAAGGTGTCAGGGCAGCCTTCGTTCACAGGGGGCGGAACTACGACATGATTGGCTTTTCCCAGATAGGGAGTAAACGGGGGGGGGCACCTGTGACGCACACCCCCAATGACAACACCGGCAGATCAGGAAATACCCAACCATACCAGGCTCACCAAAAAGTTGTCAGATTCTTAAATAAAAAAACACTTTAATCATAATGTGTGCATAATTTACTGTTCAGAAATACCAGTTAATTCCAATGTAATGACTCGCGTCCACATTTGAACTAAATTAAATGCAAATCAACTATTAGAGTGAAGTGACTCCAAAGCCAAAACCTCAATACTGCAGTGCCAGCACAAAGAAAAGCAAACAGAAGATCTTTGGTGAAAATAAAATTTATCGCAGCAGCACGAGAGGGAGATGTACATGTGGCAAACGGCCATAGTGTGAGGCATGTTGAGGGTGACACACAGAGTAGAGAAACTGGGGTAACTTTAGAGTAACTAAAAGTAGATCTCGTGCTGACACACGGACAGAGTGTTGAGAATAACAGTCAAAGGGACAGAGGTAGCCATGGCTGGGGACCAATAGGGTGTCACATGCTCCCGTAAGCCACACCCCCTCCTCAGTGAGTGCGAGGGAACCCCCCACCCCCCAAAAGCTTCCTCCTTCCCAACCTTGTCACCGACATTACTGGAATAGCACAGGCTGAGTCATTCCGGCCTATCGGAAGGAAGGCAGGAACGCGGTGGCACAGGTAAAGCCGGTATGACAGCAGAATCGCTTTCCCCAAAATAACCCCCCATCCAAGAGGAGGAAATTTGAGAAAACTGAGAATTAATCAGTCAGATATGAGGAAAAGGTGAAAGGGGAAAAACCTGTTAGTAAAGATCGTTTTGAGCCAGCGGCCGCGTCGCATGACGGGGAGCCGGCTCATGCCAGCAGCAGGGCATTAAGGGACATGTGATATGTGCAGCGGCTTACAGTAGAAACAACCCCGGAGGCCTTACAGTCTCACAGAACTGAAAGGATGATACTTCATTGGCCATTGTACAAGAAGGCAGACAGGTACGTAGGAATTCCTTACTCTGAGTGAGGCCTGGGCTCCGAGCGTTGAGTCAGGCATCTTTCTACTCCCTAGAGTAGTGTTAAAGGACCTTGCTCAAGGACCCAGCAGTGATGCAGGCAGAGAGATTCAACCCAGCAACCTACAGTTCACGAGCACATTCTCGTAATGCAAAAAGCCACATAATGCCCCCTTTAGGGATGGGGGGGCTCTGCTAAACCATGCCAATGAATTGGCCAGCCTTCCATCAGAAACACAGACAGACCCTTTCAACTGCACGACTTCAGATGAGCACACTTGCGCAGGCAAACAAGTGTGTATCGATTCTCACAGACACACAGATGCACGCAAACCCACCCCTCAAAGGAAACTTGAGCGAGCCAGCGACCAATAACATTTCCTGTGGGCGTTTCCTGCTTTGCCCGCGGCGCACCAAAGGATAGCCGCTCTGGCGACACTGGATACGTCTCCCTTTAGACGGGAACCTTTGATGACCCGGTATGGTGGTCCTGCAGTCACTGAGGGTCTAGACAGAGTGATCACAAAGCAGGAGTAATGGGGAGGGGCGAGGGGGTGCAGGCTGTTTCTGCCAGCTCCCAACAGACAACAAACCACAAAAGACGAGAAAACCACAAAAGACCCAGCAACACACAGGAGACGTTGTAGGCCACCACAAACCTCGCGTTGTTAACAGCAGCCGGGTTCGAAACTGAGCATGTGCAGCATTATCTGCTCTGTTCAGTCATTAACGTCTGCTGGTATCTGACAGGACGAAAGAACATGCATTTAAGGTCATTCTTCATGCAACAAAACACGCACAACAAAACTCCATACTACTCAAAACACTCGAGTGCTGTACCACCTTGTAGGCCAAGTCAAAACGCCCAATATGATGTATGCAAAAAAAAATATCATGGCTAACGGGGCCTTTAGAAATTGATATATAACTGCTTTCACACACCATCTAACAGTAGAGCTTATAAACTGTCACTTTCTCACTGTAATTCAGTTCCTGCTAGTGGGTTTTAGAAAAAGTGTCAGTTAAAAACAGGAGATGTAATACCAACAGTAAGCAGGTGAGGTGTGGAAGCGTGTTAAAATGAAGAATCTATAAACAGGATATGTTGGCCTACATGCCGAACCAGAACCATCTTGCACACACACTTAATCAATCAATCACGGCGCCAGTAACAAACTGTCCTTTGTTTATCTCCCGCACATTTTCTGAGGTTTTCTTGCAGAGAGAAAAGCCTAACCCTACACAAACAGAAACCAACAAGCTCCCCACAGCACGACACACTTCAATCGAGAGCGTTAGGAAGAGGAATCAAGACAGTGTGTCGAAAAAAATGGACGCAAGTCGCAAAATAGACAGCAACGACGACTTTGGTAGAACTGGCAGGCGGACGTTCACTGAGAAATGGGTACGATAAAGCCAGCTCCACTTTCCAAAGATCCTAAATGTGACCACTGTTGGTGTAGCTCCCAGAAAAAGGCACATCAGCAAAAACAAACATCTGCACGAGAGACCGTGAAAAGCTCCATTATACAGCCCAAAGGAATATCCCTAAAAAGGCAAACACTCTCCTCTACCGGGGTCACCTTGGTTCTGCTGTCACGGTAACTAAAGAATCTGGAAGCGCTGCCGTTAACATTTGCCCGTGATGTGATTTTGACACGATGCTGTGGGTCAGCCAAGTGTAACCAGCCTTACTAGAATGACACACCGTTGACTAAAGCAGGCCGTGATGTTAAGGATTTTCTGTGCTCTTTTTCGGTCTTTAACGAGGCAAAAAACTCGTCAGGTTATGTAGAGGTGGGCAGTGGGTGTCCGACCCTCCTCTGGAACCGGTGGTTCCGTAGCAAATCGGACCACCGGGACTTCCGACTCCATGATCAAGTAAGCCAGCTCGGTTGCTAGCGGCTCAAATTCACTTTTAGCTGAGTTAGTGTTATGGAAACTCGGCGAATTATCACACAGTTTGAGTTAATTATCTTTTTATGAAATGCTATATAACTGTCACCTGAACTAGCTGCTGTTAAAGTCTCCAGCACCCTGAAATACAGGCTGTTTATACGTTTACTGCCTTTCCTCCACAGACTGTAGTAGAAAAAACATCCCGGGCACAGAACCGTCACGGGGAAGAAAGTTTCCTAGCGAGGGGAGGCGAGAGTAGAGATGTGTTTTTAATGCTTTATTTGTATAACGTTAACAGCTTTTATGTTTGGCTGTAACATTACAAAGCTCCGCCCGGTCATGTGATGCACACAACGCCAGATAAGGTTAAGCGCTGGGCTGAAATGTAATTAACCGTGCAGTGAGCTGGGTAGGGGGTCGCGTGCAAGGGTGTGCCGGCGACTCACGACGCGGCCTGTGGCGAGCTGGCTTGCACGTTCCCTCCCGATTGGGCTCCGCCCTGCACCTGCGCGAGCCAGGGCACGATGGGGGAGGGTGTCCGTGCCGCAGGCGCCACCTCCGCTCCTGCATGGCTCTGTCTGCCTGAGCCTGCGGTTTCGCATGTGTAATATGCACACATGGGGGAGGGGTTGTGGATGAGGGGCCCCAGTCGGCATGTGTGAGGCACAGGGCACAGGGTGGCACTGAATAACTCGCTCTCTGACGCTAAGGCCACCTCGGTCATCTCTAAGAGGCGCCATGAGAGGGAAGGGGACGACTCTGTCCCACAAACAAAACACTCTGCCCTGCTGATATTCACTGTGTTTATACGCCTGTCAAACACACTCACCACAAGATACTGTCGGACCTTAGAGTGACCTACTCCAGTTTGCTGGAATTTACAGAGATTTACCTGAAAAACTCACAGCATTCTGAGGCTGAACTGATGAAAAGATGTCAGGAGACCGAGGACCCAGATTTTGTGTGCTGCCTCATCTGCGCTCCTGAAAAACAACCTGACACACAAGCGATGCAGCCTTCTCTGAAATGCATGCTTGTTATGTGCTCTGTTCTATGCTTCCAAATGTGACTAGGATGACAAATTTATACTACATTTACGACTGTAATGACAGCCCCATAATTCTATCACTGACCAATATATATATGTATATACTCTACATAGACAAAAGTATTGGGACAGAAAAGATTGGGTTGTTGGGTCATCGGGTCCCTTTCTGTTTGTGTGGCCTATGACATCATAACCGAACTTATGGAAGTTTCACATCACGATCACTTCACTTGTAGTTAACCAAGGCAGACATTTGATATTGACTTATTGGGCAGGTGGCATCTTATGATGGCGCCATGTTGAAAGTCACTAATCTCTTCAATATGACCCATTCTGCCACCAGTGCTTGTTGCTGCAGATTGCATGGCTGTGTGTTTAATTATGCACCTGTCTCGCTTAATTAATGAAGGCTCCAGATGACCTGCAGAATCACCCTTTTCGTCATGCACATAAATAAGCTTAAAACTTCTGTCTTCTGATTGGCTTCAGTATGACCTTGAAACTTGCAAAAAAGTATGAACATGTAGAAAAAAGACATCTAAGAGCGCTTCTGAAAAAAGCAACCATCCTGAGAATGCTGCGTCCAGCGTAAACAACAACAGAGGAATATCAGAGGACAATATGAGTGTGCCTGTGATCACGTTCACAGATTCGAGAAGCTATTTTGGTCTGCAGGCTTCAATTGTACTTGTGTATAATAGGTATTGAATCTGGGAGTTTCCTACACACCTTCACACACTGTGGTGCCATTTGGTGTATCAATGGAAACAAAACAACACACCATCAAAAGAGAAACACCCACTCTAATCTCTCAGCAAAAGGCTTTATCAATGCACTGTGCACTTAAGGGGACCAGGAAGGACAATCTGTTCTGTCAGTTGCCGGGCTGTGTGGCACGTACCATGCTCGTTACTGCATTCAAGGTATTAATCGCTACGGTGACTTTTGCGGTTATTACTGCTTTTTCCAGTCTGGGGAGTTGGATAAGATGTAATACCGACAACGTTATGCTTGGCAAGGACGTTGCAGTAAGCCCCGCTGCAAACGGGACAAGGTGTGAAGGAATGTTACGCTAAGGAATGTCGCAAGTTTGTTCTCTCTCACCGGCTGATATAATTGAGGAAACCATCCGGGTACAGAAGCCATTGTTCCTTTAGTACGGCCTTTGCAAGAGGAGACGGTCGAGCTTTTAATGACACTCATCGTCTGGCCAGCTCAACTGCTGCTTCTTACACAGTCACCTCTCGGAGAAGCCGATCCTTGTCACTCAAAATAGTCCACGTCCTGTCCTCAACTTTTTAACGAACACTGGACCTGAGATGGTGTCACAACATGTAGCCTGTATCCAGCAGTCAGGGTACGGGAAAAAAGCTCAGAAAGAGCCACCGAGTAATAAGTATAGACCAGACACTGAGGCTCGCTGTTTGGAGAAAAGGACTAGCGATAAGTTTGCATGATCGGCTGGCAGTAGGCTGGATGGCTACCCGGCTGACCGATCAGAGTACAGCTACTATCTCCCTTTCAGAAACCCATCATTTTCTACCTGATGATGCAGTTCTTGGGTTAATGCTGAGGAGAGAGAAAATGCAGACAAAAGTGTCAAAGTTACCGCTGCTTTAAGAAGGATAAAGTAGCATTAAACAGGCCCTATCAGAGCAGGAACCATGAACTGGCCTGTTCTGTACATCACGCAGACCCGTGACGTTGCTGTCTGGTAAACGCATGCCGCCCGTGACAACGATCGAGACGAATCAGCCCGTGTTGTCAATGCCGCGAGCTGACCGGCCTCTGTAATGGAGGAGATGAAATCCTACTCCCTCGTCCTCCTCCACAAGAGTTTAATGGACGGTAACGATGGAGTGGGAGACAGGAACCTGGCTAATGTTCTGTGTCCACCTCTCGCTAGTGACGCCAAACATGCCGCCTTATCTCATGGCATAGGAAGGAGCCTCTGTCACCCCCCACCCCTCAGGCATTCACCATGACCCTTGACCTCTCCGATCTCCTCCCAGTAGTTCATATGACCCCTCCCCAAACCATACACACTTACACATTTACACTCTATGCTTCAATCCCACTGTCCTGGAAACCTTAGTTATCATTCGAGTCAAATGAAAAGCAGAACAGGTTACAACAGGCCAATGATATTATGTGTTATGAAGCCCAAATGTAATTCCTCATTGCTATTACCATTTCTTTTTATTATGAATATTTCATATAAAGCATTTCTCATACTTGGCGTCATTTTCCTGAAGGATGTAATACATGTCTGTTGTTTCTATTTACTTTTGAGTAGAGTTCGCATCAGACCTGGGGACACATTCTTTGCATTAAGATGAGATATTCTGGGGACCTTCTTGGTGTAAAACTCAGGTCCTGATCAAGGTCATCAAAGTGACAGAGCAAAGTTAGTCTTAGTTGCGTTAAACTCCCAGAGTTTCCCAATAACAACACCACAAGCAAAAGATGTGAACAATCGAAAACTGATAGAGTCTTCAGATCACCTGGAATCTCACTGACAATGCTGTTGAACCACGGGTAATGATTCCATGGGAATACGTACCTGTCTGGTTTTTCTGGCATGCTGAGTCACTCTGAACTTTGACCAGTTTTAGCGTGATGGCCTCTCTCTTTGACACAGGATAGGTATTTTAACCATCTGTAATGAAGAGATTGCTTTTCATAATTACTATCGAAATTCACACCATATCTGCGCCACCAGCCAAGAAGCTGTTTTTTTTCCTTCTTCTTCAACACCAGAACTACCAGTCCTCTAAGGTCCATAAGTCAGCGAAGCTCCTCCCCGAGGTTCCCAACAAAAGGAAGGCACACATGGCATGTAAAAGCCGTCCAATATGGATGCATGGGGGGGGAAATGACCTCATTAACACCTGGTGCACAGCTCATTAGGGCCATCATCACAGCCATAAGTGGTCCACCATGTAACAAACGTGGAGATCAGTGACCCACCAGCTTTCGCCATCCGAGTGATGAGGAGATTAGCAATTTATTTTCGGATCATACGCTATCACTCAAGCTAACTTACATAGCTTAGACTATACGTAGTCATTGGTTACATCTCAGAGTGATGGTACTGCACTAGGGCCCCTGCTGGGAATTGAACCTATAACCTTTGAGCCTCATTCTTAACTAGACTCCCTGCCCTTTAGGCTCTTCTGTATGCATTGTGCTACAGTTTAACAGTAAAATAGATGGAAGTCTGCCTATTGACTCCAGCTGTTATTCTATAGTTTTTTTCTAACCATATAATCTATAGGGTGGAGTACATATTCAGTTTCCAGCCGAGTCGTGTTTTGTTTCGCGATTTAAAAAAAAAAAACAGCAGGAAAACAGCCATTTTCGTTTTGTGGAGTTCATTGTTGTCAAAGTGTAAGTTGGTGTAGAACAAGCAGCGGTTAGCCGCGGTGGTCTGGTCCCAAGACGGCCGGCTGTATTCCACAACTCCATGTAAACAGCAGCTGGGTCTGTGTTCAAAAGTCACAACGGCATCTGAGAATTCTCGTCTAAACTACTGCAGTAATTATCAATTCCAGTACATCATATCTCATCTTCCATGTAGGAAAGAACCTTTCAGACCAGTTCCTGGTGAAACTTGCCTGGATGGACCTGAAACACGAACAAATGTGGCAATTTAAAAATAATGAATAGAATTCCCATTTTATAATATTCATATTAAGGGGCATTATTAACAGGACAATATTTTCAAAGATTTGAAATAATGGGACAGTTCTACACTAAGGCATAGAATTAAATGGAGGTGATGAAGCCCAGCCCAGCAGGGCCGGAACATCATCTCAGCATTGCCCGCTCTTCTCCAGGACAAATGACTCAGGGCTGTGAGGGTGGGATGTGGGAACACCCAGCACCTGCGTGTGTCATTCAGTAAACACCCTGTCCGGTGACCGTCCAGAGACGTAGATGCCCAGCCTGCTCTCTTGGGTCATGCAGCCCTGGGTGGTGCTTTGTTTTCATATCCTTGTTTCCGTGGCGACAGAGGGGCAGCCACAATCAACTACGCTGTCTCCTTTGGCGCCTGGGTCTAGCTGGGCCAGACCGATCCAAATGCTGCCGTATGCAAGAAGGGCAGGGACAGATGTGCTCCAGTGGACCTGACCATTCCGCAGACGCCACCACAGCCAGGACACTAAAGACGTCACATCTTTAACGTTTGCGGGGATTCTGCGGCACCCAACACCCCATCCGCACGCGCTGCCTCCCTCCAACCTCTCCACCAGGCCAGAGACGTTGCTTGCCCCCTACTTTCTCATTCACTACGTCCGTGAGCGGGTGAAGCGTGGCACGGAGACACAGTGGGGCACTGCCTACACCGGAGACATGGATGGAGTGATTGGAGGGAAAAAATAATAAACGAGAGAAAGAAAGAAAGACTGAAGCGTCACACAACCTCAGGCCAGACGCTCGGGTCCTTAGGGTAGAGTACCCGCTTAGGCCAGATGAAGAGACTATAAAAATGCTTTTAATAATATAATGGGCCTGATTACCTTTGAAAAAGATAAATAATTGTGCAGAAATGGAAAAAGTTAAGCCTGGAATAGGAGGTAGCCATTTTAGTGAGGGTATAACAAACACGGCATCCTCTGATGTGGTTTGGGTTCTTTAATTTCATATACTCCTTCAAGGAGAAAAAAAAAAAAAAATCAAGGAAAAGAAATTAAAAAAACATTCACCAGTAAGTTCAACCTGTCGGCTGGGCGGTAACAAGCAGCCTGACGAAGAGGAAAAGGCAATGAGCACAAAGGTTTCTTTTCCTGTGCCAGGTGGAGCCTCATGTTTGAACGGGAAAGCCAGTTTCTACAAACACCATGGCATTTCTCTCAAAAAAGGGGGGTAGGCAGGTCCATGTGGGATGAGGGAAATGGCTTGACCGTCCTCGGAGGAAGACTCTTCAGCCCGTGTTGTCGATGCCGCGAGCTGACCAGCCTCTGTAATGGAGAAGACGAAATCCTGCTCCCTCATCCTCCTTCATAAGATGGTTTAGCAGGGGGTGACGATGGAGTCTCTGAGCTCGAGTGACAGAACTCTCTGCTTGGATTGCTCAGTCTCGGTGTCAATGACGATGCCCGCTAGATCCTGTTCTGTGCACAGCTTTTCAGCTCCTCTTTGAGGCACTGGAAAGGAAGGGAAAATCTCCCCACTTGTGCCAAAAACACATTTTACTCATTACGGGCCATTTTTACTCCCAAATTGGGCATCCACTACGGCCAAGGCACATTATTAATAAATACGATAGTTGAAACGTTTTGTGATGTTACTCACGGCACAAGAACGCAACGACGCGACGCGATGTAACGCAGGCACGCCGGGTGCGTTCCGCGTGAGCGAGAAACATGACATTTACACTCGCTCAGTTCAGCCACTTCCACAGATGAAAGTTAATTCGTTTAAACATATCGCCCACTGGGGAAACGGAGTTAATGGCGTTCCGAAACGCCGAGGCACAGGGAGTACTTAGCACTCAGTACAGCACAATGGCTGTAATAAAATAACCCTCTTTGTCATTTGCAGCCTATTGACTTCTTTATGGTCTGTTAAACAGTCCTCCGTTTTTCGGGAACGGCCCTCGGGCCGGTTGAGCGGCGGGAGGAGGTGCAGGCGGCTCACACTCGTACGAACCGGGGGCCAGAGGCGGGGCAGACTGACTGCCGTTTTATTTACTTGGCCTTTAGCCCTTTAGAGGAGGCAGGAACTGAAAAAGAAAACAATTGTGTGGTGATATTAAGAAGGAGAAGGTATGGAATGCAGAAAAACAGACCTCGTGGCTAGACCGCGGTCAACAAGGGCTTAATGTCTGCCCCACCACTGGTACACCATTCCATCTCACTCACACACACACACATATACACACACACACACGCACACACACATACATATACACACACGCACACATATACACACACATACACACACATGAGCACACACATACACACACGTACACAGACATGGACACACATACATGCACACACACACACCCACACGCATATACACACACATATATACCATACATACACATACACACACATGCACACGCATATGCACACATACACACACACACATATATACATGTACACACACACATATGCACACATGCACACACACACACACATATACACACACATATATACATGTACACACATACACATATACACACACAAATACACACATGCGCACACACATACACACGCATGAGCACACAGATACACACACGTACACAGACATGGACACACATACATGCACACACACACATATACGCACATACACGCGCACACACACATACACAGACATGGACACACATACATATACACACATACATGCACACACACATATACACACATACATACACACACATATATACACACATGCACACACGTACACAGACATGGACACACATACACGCACACACACACATATACAAACATACATGCACACACATATATACACACACATGCACACACGTACACAGACATGGACACACATACACGCACACACACATATACACACACGCACAGCTCCTTCCAGCATTTCATCAACAAAGTAAAACCAACTCCATAAATCACTTTAACACCTCAGCATTAAAGCCGATTCCGTCAGAGCTGCTTTGAGTGACAATGTTCACGGTGCAGTAAAGTCTGTTGACTTTTCTTGATGGCTCACAAACAAGCCATCTGAACAGGCGCACAACTGTTTTGGAAATGACTTGATAATGCTTACAATCAACCGCTTTTTAAACCGCTTTTCCCCTCTATCCGATGAGCCAGATGCAATATTATATTTTTTATTGGCTATAACATTACCAAGCAGCAATACACTTTATTATTGTATCATTAAACTTGATCATTGTTCGCTCCTTGTTGCCTATATGATTGTACGGCCAGTGAGCAACACCATCTTGTTTATTGTTATAACATTTTATCGCTTCCTCAGGGGGGACAGCTTCTGATTTTGGCAAAACGCTGAACCGGGGCTGAACAAACCAGCCGACAGACCTGACTGATGCTCTTGAGAAAACTGGTTTCCCAGCAGAGCTGCTTCGGAGAATTGGGACAGGAAGCGTTGCGGCCTGTTGGGGCCTGACGACTGACCTGGACACCGAGGCGGGAGGCTGCAGTGAAGAGTGCCGTGGTGACTGTTAGCCAGCTCGGCATCTGAACCCACCATTACGCCGGGCCAAATACAAACATGGGATTAGCACCAGGGAGCGCCGATGGGTGGAGCCGGGCTACGGAGGCGTCCATCGGGAATGCCGTCCGGTCCAGACGTCTCCCCAGCCAGGCTTTCAGGCAGCGCTCCCTGGCTTCCGCAGCAGGCTTCCTCCCTTTGTTTATCGGGTTTGGCTGAGCTGCGTTAACGGATGAAAGCACTGCTCCGAGGAACCAGTTAGGACCAGGTAGGGTGGCGCGGGGGGGTTGGAGCGGAGAGGGAGGGTTTGGAGGTTTCGGGGGGAAAGTCCTTCCATTCAGGTTGCGAGGGGAAGGGAATGGTGAATGAAACTCTGCACACCACTGTCGTTTGGGTGTCTAACTGCCGGGAGCACAAAACCACGCCAAGAAGCCATCATTACTCGACAGCCGTCTAACACGAGCAAAATCACGCACTGCTGTTTTCAGTCTTTTTTTTTTTTAACCTGATGTACAGATATTTAACAGCCAGTTCATTACTCATTACTGGGGGTACTCAAACAAACCCGGCACAGTGCCCTTGTGAGTTACGGTCCACTAGCCCACGGGCTTTCCTGCCACATCAGATTTGGGAACAGGAAGCAGCAGTCCCCATAATGGAAATGTCACTCGTGGTCAGTAGGAGAAGTTTTCCGTGTCCCCTTCAGGTTCCCATGGGGAGCGTAACCACAGTAAAAAAAAAAAATTGATTAAAGGGGTCCAGGCTCATCTTGCAGCGCTGGTTTTTAATGTACCAAATTGCCACGTTCCTCTTACTGCTTCATGTGTACCCAGAGGCACAGAGTGGTGACAGCGTTACTTTCAAAGAATGCCCCACCCCCCAGAGCTCGAATGTGAGCTGGAGCACTTAACCATCGTAGTCCTTCTGTTCCTCCCTCAAAATGGCAATAACGAGGGCCCAGTTCTGTCCGCTGACGGGCCCCCGCAGCCGGTCTGGTCCGGAAGCTCTGACCCAGCAGATGGCCAAGGAATGCGACCTGCAGAGCCTCCCGTCGGACCAGGTCAGAGGCACAGAAATGCCTTAAAGCCATCAGCGAGGTCATATGCATTATGAGTTTATCGAGGAGTGAGGCCCACCTTACACACACGCTCCGTATAACAACCAGCCATAGCAAAGCACTGACACTTCAGGCAAACAGGGAGAAGGTCACACACTGTTCACTCTGGACTGCCTTTAGAATCTGTTAGGCCACTGCGTACGGACAATTGAAGGAACGTCTCCGAAACAGCTGTTTAGGTAACCGTGAGCCAGATTGTCTTATGTTTCAGTGTTTTTCCAATTGCACTCCTAAGAAATTAGCTACAGCCCTGTTTACTGAATAGTTAAATCAGGTGTGTTAGCGCTTTGATGAAACTATAGAATGCAAATAAAAAACAAGAAATTACGCTGTGTGATCATATTGGCTCTACCCCAAAAAACTTTTTCCCCCTCAAACATAAACACAAGTTCATTAGCAGATTACAATTAATCGAGGAACTTCTTTCAAAACGTTATGTCGTTCCACTACTCAGTACTTTTGGATAGTCCTCTCTGACAACAACGCAGATTTCCCTAGTCAGTTAACCTACACCTTTCTTTATGTGGCACCAGTGCTGTGTGTCAATGAGAGAACATTGCAATCTGTCTTCATATGAGCACAATGGAAGCACTACAGTTAATGATGTCCTTCCTTTTTCATCTGCTGGATGCGTTCCCCTAATATCCACTCACATAAATTACCATCCCTTGGGCTCCAAGAGCCGCGGCATTTACGATATTTTTTTCCTCCCCCGAAAGGAGCAAAAACATCTTGACAAACGGAAAACAAGACGTTTCTGAACATTTGTCAGAAGAACAGAACTGCGGGATCAGCTGGAGACGAGAAAAGAAGAAAACAAACACTGATAACCGCAGAACAGATAAAACAAACATTTACGACTTCTAAGAAAACAAAAGTGGCGCTTTGATAGGAGGCCAACGCAAAAATCACTCAGAGAGCATCAAACGAGGGGGATGGGAAAAATAGCATGGGCAGCTTTCTGAAGTGCTCTGGGACAGTTTTGATAATTTGATTCTCTGTGTCCTTGGCAGGTTCTGCCCGCTTGGTACGAACACTCTGTTCCTGTCAATCTCCTTTGACAACAGTGACAACTGAAATAAAAAAAAAAACAGTTGTAAACAGGACTGTGCTAATGCTTATTATGTAACTACTGAGTTCTCAGAAGCATTATAAATGCAGCCAGAGCAAAAGATTTTAATTACACTGGCGGCTCAATGCAGTCCTTCTGACTAGAGGCACATGCTGAAATGGTGAGGGAAGATGAGGGCACTGTTAGGTAGGTGGGGTGGTCACTCATAGTGTGGCCATGAAATCACTTTCTTTCCAATGGGAAAAGATGGATTTTTCACTAAAGCTGTCCAGGATTAATGTCTGGCTTAAGGTTCCACGTTCGTAACTGTAACCTCTGCGGCATCTCAGCGGAGAATCTGGCCGGCAAGTGTGCAGGTGGCGAAAGGCTTGTCCGGAAGGAAGCGAGACACGGGACGGAAGCAGGCGGAGAGGAAACCTTACACCCACTGGCTGGCGGTCAGCGCCGGATTCCCGGCAGTGCCAGCTGACGCACTGACACGGGGCTGGTCCGGTCCTGCACCCTGCTGTGTTTGCCATTCATCAACGAGATGTGATACAGAATTGGGTGTGGGTTGGGGGGGTTGGTGCACAACCAACGATAATCAGATTGTTCATCACAGACGCCGGTGATTGTTAAGAATGGCACAGACACGCTCATACGGAAGCCCTTCATTGGCCTGGCCGTCGTGTGCTTAGGAAAAATAGTTATTCCACAAGCTCGCATATATCAAACTCTCCTGCGAAAACATTCACGACATTTACATTCAGAAAAATCAGTGCTAATAATATATGTATAAAATGAAATGCAAATATTTTCCCCACATTTGTTTTCTTCATGTGGTTTTGAATTCTCCATTCACAAGGTGGTTTTGAAGAAGGAAAAGTCCCAACACAGCAAGTCTGCCTCACGAGGTACAATAAACACAGATGAGCTTTACCTGGCCAAGAAAACGGGCCAAAACAGAATCCGAACAGAACACCTCGCACATCAAGGTACAAAATGCTTCCCCTGCAGTGACACCCCCACTGCAGTAAATGACTGCGGTTTAGTTCTAAGGCAACAACCTTTTTCAAAGCGTCATTGAGATTGCTCACTGTGTGCATTTACATGTCTGGATATTTGCTGAAGCAATACAACTTCACCAGCTCAAATGTAGGCCTTTAACCTGAAAAACTGTTCCTATTTACGTATTGAAGGATTACCAATATTGCAGAATGGAAAGCTGTATTGCTCTATGAAAATGCTGAGTTGCAATTTATGTATTCAATTTGTGTATTCAAATCTGCGTGCAATGGGAGTTTGCATGAAAAACATAAAAGGTCCAACAGACGTTTCCACTTTATGCATCACCATAATGAACAGGAATAGAGACTAAATTTCTGTTGGCTATGTCCCCATCAGCCCCCACTCCCAGATCTGATATCAGGACTCCAGATCTGATATCTAATCACGCACCATTTCAGTCACAATAAAGCTGTACATCAGCTTCAATAAGTCACAAGCGCATTGAGGGAAACAGAGCAGGAAAAGAACAACAACCATGGATGCCACACCCTTGAATTCTGTTGCCAGGCAATGGACTATAGTATAAATAAAGCTTTGCAGTTGTTTTAGAGTCGTGACGTATTCATGTCACGACTTTCTGTTACTTTGAATGAATAAATTACAATATGTCTGGTATCTTTGATGATATTAATGATAGCCAGAAGGATCCAATAAATATATTTCACATATTCTGACCCAAAGCCCGGAACATGTAGAAGTGACCTTTGGTCAAAAAGAAATATTGGTTGGTGATTTTTCAAAAATCTCTCTTCTACCTGAGGAAAAAAAAAAACACTGCAGCATACAGTAAATCCCAGAAATAATACTAATTTGTGTTTTATTTACATTCATGAGTTATATTCTTTTAGAACGTGTAAAGCTCAAATTCACAGCGGAAGATTAGCCATGTGGTGGCTCCATCCCAGCAAACAGGGAACGTTCCCATAACGTCCAATAATGCTCTCATTACGTTCTTAATGTTCCTGTAATGTACCTGTAACATACCTGTAACGTTCCCTGTTTGCTGGGATGTGACTATGGTCCCCCCCCCTTCATGCTGGCTGCTCCTCTCTCCAGCAGAGTAATGTAGTGCTCTGATCCCAGGTAGGTGCGGCAAGTGGTAACATGTGAGAGCTACAGCTACCGTATTTCCACGGAGGCGTATAGAGGAAAACACCAGCATGAACCGCAGCTTCTAGCAGGTCCCAGAGCCACAGGGGCCTGCATTGATCTGAATGATATAGTGACCTGGTGTAACTGTAACACTCATCTTTCACGGTGATCGTATGAGTATCTAGGAGGCCTGGAAGAGCTATCAAGGAAATGACACGAAGAATACACAAGACAGGAAGAGTAGATTTAATCGCAGTGAGGGCAGGAGCTCCAGGCATTAAATCATATCTGATTGCGATAAATGGTTGTGAGTTACTGAAAACCCAGCTGGGACTGAGAGAGCCCCGTGCGTGGGGACAAATCCCACCGTCATGGTGGAGTCAGCCAACGGCCCACAGAGACTCACGCAGGCGTGGGTGGCTCCTGCACTGCGTGTCTTCCTGCTACCCTTCAATTAGACACCCACGTACACCCAGAACACTAGGTAAAGACTTTTACTACCCAGATAATGACTGGTTCAACCAAGAGAAGATATGGGAACCTAAATATTGGACAGCTGGACCCTCGGCATTTTCCCGAGGAAGTGATAAGGCGATCAGTTGGCTGGTACTGCACATCTCCAGATCCATACTGGACTTGGAATGAATGCTAACTGCTAGCTTACCTAATGGAGGTACCTAAACATATGGCTATGTGACTGAGAGTGGCACACTGAAAGTGGTATCCATGGAAACATCCTTCTGATCATTAGGCACCTAACGGAATGCTCAGTGTTAGTCAAGGACCTGTCTTCTGTCTCTGTCTGTCCCCTGCACTGAATATTTTGAGGAAATGAAACATCTCTGGTTCTTCTGGTCTGTTTCTCCAAACAGAAAAACACCAAATCAGAGTGAGAAAAAGACCAGACTTTCTGCTATGAGTCACATTGCTCCTAATTTTCTCGTGAGAAAGCAACTTGCAAACCTTTGAAGTCTCAGTTGGATCTAAAAAATAGTTCTCTGCAGGGTTTTGCTGAATTCTGTCACAGGACATCTTAAAACAAAATGACTGGCATACACTTGTTCATATTAAATCTTATTGTGGTCATGAAAAATGAGATGAGACCCAAGATTTCTCATAAGAAGTGAAAAAAAAATACACCTTTGAGAAATGACATTTCCTCTGGGTATTTCGGAGCAGCCATATCACCCACAACCCACGTTGCAAAAAAGCCTGTCGATAACACGGCTCCCTGAATGGGGGAGAGGGCGAGCATCAAGCTATATGAACAAGCGGTTGAACGCAGGGTCGTGATGCTAAATGTGTGCCCCAGCGGCTGGGACAAAACGGCGAGACAGCCTCCGTGGGAGGAGGGTAGACCGGACAGGATGAGTCAGATGCACGGAAATGGTCTGAGGTTCAGCAGCTGTACACCCCCCTCAAGCTTGGATCACCACCCCAACCCCCCAAAACCCCAATGCTAATTTCCCGCTCCTTTCCCTGGAACCATTGCCCTCTCGAACCTGAACTTTCCGACTGGCCTCAAGGTATGACATTCTTAGGGTGAATTGGATGACAAAACTTGTAGAGACTTTAAGAGCAGTACAGACAGTAACTTACAGGGCCTAACTACTGGCAGTGTCTCCATTTTGCCTGCGACATTGGCATTCTGAAATCTGATCTTGCCCATTGACAGGAAACACGTATAGCAAACTTGAGACATTCGGGAAGAACAGGGAACAGAGCCATGAAAAGACAGCTGGGGATTTTATATGGCACCTGTGTGGTATGAACAGGTAAGTGACCTGAACAACATAAATGGTTTGCCTTCTACCATACAGAACCGTCGGACAAATTTCTGAGAGACAGGCTGTTGCACCTGGTCATTTTCAAACACATACACAATTAAATAACTTAAATAACTTCCAACTGATCACCCAAATAGATAAGCTTCTTCCCTCTTCAAAACGTCCAACAGTTTACGCTCTTCAAGTGTTAACACAGTAACTTCCTGCTATTGATACTGTGAAGCTGGATGTACACTGGCCAAACACATGGTCACGTTGTAATACTTAATAATGATGTTAATATTACCCTCAATTGTCGGTCCACACTACAAGTTATACACAGCAGAGTGTTTGCCAACCTCGCCACTCCAGTGCCATTCTACGCTTTCTCCTGAAACACATGAAAGCTGACAGCAAGCCGTCCATCATGTCTCCACCTGACTGAGTCCCAGACCGGCAAGCTGACTACATAATGAAGGACTCCTGCCGCTGAAAGCTGTTATGGTAATGGCAGTTGAGGACGTTAAGGACATTTCTCAGCTCTTGTTCCTTGTTGGCCATTCCTGTTTAATGAAAAGATGCTCTGGGATGATTACTGGCCAGAATAGAGGGGGCCTGACGACTTCCTCTGTTTACTTGCTTCAGCTTGTCAATGTACATGTAACTTATTTGGTCAATCGTCTGTCAGGAGGAATATTAGCTAATCTCTGCTTTGCAAAATCAAGCCACTACCCCATTTCCTTTGTTTAATTACGCTTTTACACAAATGTTAGGGATTAGAGAGGAAATGAAAAATGAAACAAAGGGACGGAGGCAGGACAGAGGCTTGTGTGCAGGCACACACGCGCGTGCACGTGTGTGTGTGTGTGTGTGCACTTATCCTTTATTACAAATTTGGCAGTCTGGGGGAGGGTGTGAGTGCACAGACTGAAGCTATCATCTCTTAATTTAATAGAAGCAGTGGAACTCAAAACTGCTGCCTTCTTAATGAGCAAGAAGAGAAACTTTAAAGATGCTGGAGGGAATTTTCTGATAGGACTGGTCCAGCACCTCTGTGACAATGACACCTATGGGGGAGAAAAGCATTGTCATTCTCTTTGGGTATGAGCACAGAGCTCAGGTTTCCAAAGTTGTGTGGGGGGGGGGGTGGCACATGAACATCCGCGGCTGGAATTCCCTCCGCGGGATATGGACGTCTCTACTTTCACCTGCTTCCTGTCCAAGAAATCAGAAGACAATGATATTTTGACTGTGAGTCCGGCTGAACGCCGGAGAGAAACTCACAGAAGCCGCTGCCCTCAATGGCGTCAACAAGTTAGTCAAAGATCTTTGTCAAGAGATGGCACAATAAAAGGATTTAGTCAGCAACAGGTCAGATCATCACCTGCAGCCAGGAAAAACACCAAATCAAAGTGGATTTCATAACACCCTCTCCCAAATTGAAAACCTTTAACTTTACTCCCCCCAAAACAGGGAGGCGATATATGGCGTGTGTGGACCATAACTGACAGGTATCATGCATGAGTGAAACATAAACCACAAGAGAAGGATACATGTTGATGTCCAATTTACAGCTCACCCACTCAACAAACATCTGCAAGACTTCAAGATGAGCCACTGCTGACATCAGACCTTTCCGAGGTCTCCTGCGGTGACACGTGCGTTCCTCCGACAAACGTGACCCAGAGGAACGCGGGCTCGTTCTGAACCCGTGCGCCGCCCTGCACACGACGCTTCCCACACTCTTTAGCATATGCCGTGTCTTGTAGATGCCATTGCTTTTATTTTTTTTATTCCTCTTTGTTCTTTTTGACAGGACGCTTGCCAAGCAACCTGAAATGGTGAAATGCAAGACTCCGCTTGAGTCAGCAACATTCTAACCTCACAAGACTTTCTTATTGTTGTCGTCCGTCACCATATGATTACCGAATGAAAGGAGAGATTGTCGTCTCGTATGAATACGAGGCTTATGACCAAACGGACGTCCACAGAGTCACTATTCTTCCCGAGGTCTAGTGTGGAAATTGTCTACAGTGTATGGTGATTAAAGCCCCCCCCCCAGTCCTTTGAAATCACAGGCAAATTCTGCCACATGCTCTCTATTGAGACTCAAATTTAATAGATTTCCAGGTTACCGTTGCAGGAAGTGCTTGATTCGGATTCAATAAGTTTGGTGTTTTCAATGGCAGCGGTCCTTCCTTGTAACCCGAAGGGTCACACTCTGTATTCCTACAGTATGAGTGGACTAATCAGCTTGACTTTGAAAGAGGGGATGGTGGGCTCACATAGTATCTTAACCAGGGGTAGGAAATGAAAACGCCATGTTGGGGGTGGGGTGGTAAACAGTTAAATTATCCACTGCCTGCGGCTTTTCTAACAGTGGAGAGCAAGCAGCATATTTGGTATTCTGCTGCCCTGACAGAATAAACATAAGGAGACATCACACACAGTCAGCCAAAGCCCAGGTTGTCTAAAAACAGTTAGTCAAAGCACAGGTTGGCTAAACACAGGCAACTGAAGCACAGCTTGGTTAAACCCAGGCAGTCAAAGTATAGCTTGGTTAAGCACCGATAGTCAAACAACAGGTTGATTAAACAGAGGCTGATGAAGCACAGGGTGGTTAAACACAGGCACCCTAAGCACAGGTTAGTTAATTTAAACACAGGCAGCTGAAAGACCAGTTGGCTAAACAGAGGTGGCCCAAGCACAGGTTAATTAAAAACAAACAGCTGAAAGCACAGGCAGGATAGGCCCCTGCAGTCTCTCTGACCCTGAGTGAACATTCCCTAGATGTGGTTTTGGTTCTGGGTGTTAATAATTAAAACAGTGCCGACGTCAATTTCCACCAGCTGCCCCACGCATTTTTCTTCCTGTCGAGAGACACAGGGGAAGACATAACATGTTTGTGGTCCTTGATCCCAAGATGTTTTGAGCACTGGTCAGTTCCTTTCAAACAGCATGGTCATATCAAAGCTCGACGGCACCAGGAAACAAGCTGTGGGAGTACGTTCCTCTTTTCTGGTGTCACGCTCTGTTACCGCAGTAACGAATGATAGCAGAAAAGCCCAGTGCATCTGTGACACAGTTATGGCTAGTCCGGAGGAAAACAACATAGCAGGCGCGGACACACGTGCACGCGTGGACACACACACGCAAACACACGCCACACACAAACGCACACGTGTGGAGACATAGTATACGCAAACACAGAGGCCCCTTGACAGACACCTCACAACTGTGAGTGACAAAAAAAAGCTCAGAAACAAATGTGGCTAAACACACGCCTTTCTGACTGCAGATGTAACAAGTACATACTGAAGACGACACCGTTAAAAAAAAAAAAATACTGAGGCCTTAAACACTTCCGCAAAATTTATGGGTTAACATGTCTGATATAAATAAATCAGCAAACATCAGATTCTGTGATTCCCGCCAAAACTGCTGTGAGAACAGAATTTAATCATAATATCGAGATAAATTTCTGTAAAAGGTCTCATTTTGCTTGTGTTACCAGACAATGACACTGGTGCTTCCTAACTTCAGCTTAGTCAGCGAGTTCTCAGTAATGGCTGGTAGAAACGTCTGTGGCGAATCCACTTCTCTTTAGTTCTGACACACACCTAATTATTTGGTGTGTAATAACTGTGTTCATGCAGAAGTAGATGGACCAGATCCAGAAAAGCAAATCTCACATAAATCATTCAAGTTCTTCCTTTGATTATTTGCACTAGAGCCAGTGCTGTGGGGCTTTTAGTGATATTGGTGAGGATTTCGGTTTGAGTACGGTGTAGAGAGCAGTACACGCTCAGACTGGCTCTGAGGTGCGCCGAAAACCCGACATTAACCCCACTCCACTCTGGGAGCTTGCTAGCGAATTGCAGCCTGTTATTCACCGGTCATCACCTGAAATCATACAACGAAACATGTGGCAGAGACCAAGCAAGATGACATCTACCACCGAGAGCGGGAGGCAGATTTTTTTGTGGTTTTCTCTACCCCCAACAAAGAAACCAATTTACATCAGGCTCGCAGAGCTTCAGAGAACAGCCACACAAGGACCAGGTCTCTCGGGATATGGACCGACATCCTCTCAAAGCACGCAAGCGATTGCACGCACGCATGTACACACACGACCTTTCCGAAAGGGCTGCAGTCCGGTGTGGCTGGTCAGGCTGGCGAAGATGTGAAAGGGATTGAGTTTCCCCCGCAGCACAATGAAATGCTCGAGGACAAGCGAGGTGCTGAAGCGGGATTTACCATTCATGGACTAATAGGATTTTGTGCTGTTTAGCGGGATTAGGCATGTTAGAGAAAGAAGCTATTTATTGCAGCCATTCAGGGGGTCGCTGGAGAAACTACACTGGACTGTTGTTTCTTTAAGCAATTTATGGGATTAGGCATCAGCTGAGGTCTCCATCCATAACATATCTCTCTTACCCAGCTACATTGTGATTAACTCTGCAGCTTTGATAACGATAACTGGAAACAGTGCTAGAGGTGCTACATAAATCTAGCACATGAGCCTGGCACAAAGGGGGGTGGGAAGGCCGGTACCGGAATGATGGGAGCACCAGCGCTGGCCAGGCTTGCGTTTAAGCTTGGATTTTTTCTGCCCGTTCTTTGGAATGGCACTGACCCACAAGTCTCTTGGCTGAGGGATTACGAGACTATTCTTCTTTGAAATAAGGTATTCTTTCTTTCTTTAAAAAAATAAGTGGGAGGGACTGTAGGGTTTTTCTGGCAAAACAACTTTGCCTTCTAATTAGTCCATAATTTGTCCCAGCCCCCCAGTTAGCTTTGAAGATTGTCACGCACACGGTTTCATAAAGCAATGGTTCCCAACACAACTGTGGGGACATGGTTGCGAGAGGATGCGGCACAGGACATGTACATAGCACCAACCTCGCCCAAACAGGTGCTCTGATAATGTTGCCCACAATGCCAGTTCCATGACAAACCCCGCTCCTCGAATCTTCACATCTTCAGCCTGTGCTAAATGACCGGGGTACCTTTTAACCCACATTCTGGGGGGGGTTCTACTGTGAAAGGATATTTCGCTCGGCGACAACTCAAACAAAACGGTTTACGTTTGCCGTCGCTCTGCTGCCCAGGGACATGCCGAGGGATAGCTGCAGAGGACAGAAGACAGAGCAGAGAAGCACAAGAACGTGGCTAAGTCTTCCAAAGGAACAGAGCACAACGGCACATTAATCAGAAGTGTCACATTCTGTAAAGATCTCAGCATACTTCATTGAACCACCATTGTGTATCCTCATGGAACAAATGAGCCCTAGAATGGCTGAGCCTAAGACTGAGATCCTGCACACTGTCACACTTCGTCTGAGCTGGAAAAATGAAAAGATCGCAAGCAATTGTAACCTTTCATCCCGTCCATCATATTAGAAGTGGAGACAGCAAATCCACAGCTAGCCGGAGGCAAAAAAAGGCACCAAATCAGCCACCAGCTGCTGTGGGAGAGTGATGTAAGGAGTGGAAGAAGCGGCAGACTGCCCCCGGTGGCCGCCACACGGCATTCAGACGTGCACGGCAAATTCTTTCAAGGTAGACTGTTTCTTGAAGATCGATTAGAGACAATCGAGACCGCAGACCATAAAATGAAATGTAGAAATGCCAATTTGACGTAGTTCTTCATTAAAAAAAATAAAGAAAAGCAAAGCAGCCAATTACAAATGATGCAAATGGGAAGCAATACGGCATGTGCGAACAAGCTAATATTTATGAGTCTTAGAGGGGCATTTGTAAAAAACAATTAAGCTACAAAAACCACACGATTAGATGTTTTGTCAATGTCAGGGAAAGACAAAAACAAGCCACGAGCAATTCTTGTTTGGCTTGCATGCCAACTCATAGATATGTAAGCATTTCACTGGCACTGTAGTCTGCTGGATGGCTTTCCCAATAAAAATACCACACTGGGACCATTAACTGACCAGTGCTGCAGCAATATTGTAGTCAGTCTTTGGTCCAGATAACCTGGACAAAGTCATGGCGAATGGGGATGTACAGGAAAGCCTAAAAAGACCTTACTGGTCGTCGAGGAATTTGAGTTTTCACAGGATTGACTCAGTACAGTTCTTATTTTACCAATGAAAAAGCAAAACGTGGATGCCTGAGTGTGGACCAGTGGGAGGGAGAAGAAAATAAAAACATGACCTTGAACTCAGGAGCAGAGGTCATGACACAGAAAGTTCTGGAGAGTGGGTGAGAAAATGGAATGAGGTGCTTCAAGAAGTACAGTTTCGGGGCGAGTTACAGGCCCGTGGGCTGTGAGCTGTCACACAGGAGGGTGAAGCCATAACAGACTCACTCACTGCATGGATAATAACCTGGGGGGTGGGGTGTTTGCTTGTCTTCCGTGGTTTCCTCTTGAGCTGTGCAGCAAGTGCACCAGAATACCGTCAGACACCGGGGGGGCACTCGGTGACAGGAATCCCTACAGTGTGTCAAACCGCTCGGCAAGAGATGATGGGAGGGGCCTATCGCTGCAGGGTGCCGTGGCATGCCGTGATGGCAGCTGTGGTCCCCGAGGCTGCGTTTGTGCGGCATTGCTTTAGAAACCTTCTGGCAGAGTCAGATGTGCGCACAGTCATTCAGTGTAAGTTTGACGGGGGGATGCAGTGTCTTTTGAGGCTCTGCCTGGGTTGGGACTCAAGGGCGATTATCCGGGGCATCCTTAGGGGTTAAGGATCGTAGGTCGGGATATCTATGACGAGGCAGTGACTCGACATACCCCACGCCCCAGGTTGGTGAGCACGCCTGTTGCAAGCGGCCACCTGTGCTTCTGTACGTGCCGTCTGACACATGCAACCTGCCCGAGTTGCCCGTCCCCGTCATCAACGCCAAGTCAAACATGCTCCGCCTGCCTCGCCGTCCTGGCCAACGCGATCAGCAAAGCAGTGGCTCAGCGAAAGTCTGGGCGCGCACCCTGGCGAAGACAAACAACAACAACAACTCTCTTGCTTATTTCCCCTCCATCAGGGGCAGAGAACAACGTGCTTTCAGTTTAAAGGGACAGTGACGCTCTTCAATTGGACCAGTTACTCTTCCTATAACGGGAGGCTATATAAAACAAGCACTAAAAGTCTTATAAAACATAACTTATTCTTCTACGGGCAGAAAAAATGCAATATTCAGACATCAGTGAAATGAAAGGATCAGGGAAAAAAAACAGGATTATTGAATGAATAAAGGTGTTAAGCCTCAGAGTGGTACAGGAACATAAACCGTGAACATTAGAGTCAAAGAGAAGGAACAGCAATGTAAAAGCAGGAAAGCTTCAGGGTCTGGCTGATTAAACCCTCTGTCTCCTCTCCCCAGACACGTGGACAGACTTAATCAAGTTGACGCCGGTGAGCCCCATGTTCACATTAAAGCCTGTCTCCAGTCCTGACAGGTCCGGGAGGACACTGCCGTCGCCATGGTGGCGGGGGGAGGGGGGGG